>UCOJ01000154.1:0-177709 GCA_900474305.1 Cecidostiba fungosa | reverse complement strand
AGCCCAGCTCGTTCGTTTATTTCCTTTTCTTTTTTCCTTGTATTTATCCTCTGTGGTTGAGAAGACACCGACAGAGAGAGAGAGAGATAATGGACGGAAAAACAAGTGCGTTATATGATATACGACGCGTCACTTTATCACCGTGATATCGGAAATCAAAACGAGCGTTTCTTTAATCGCGATCATTTTAGGAAAGACTTCCTCTTTGGTGCGAAACCGTGCTTCGCAGCTACTGACATCGAATGAATTTCCAAGATATACAGTTCGCGCGCAGGGACGCCTTTATACCGAAGCTTTCTCGCTGCTGCTTCCGCAATCGCTCGAGGAAAAAAGCGATTAACTCGAGAGAATATTCCTGAGACGTTGCTGCGGAAAATACGTGCCTGAAATTCAGCGGATCGCACGCGGGGCAAACGCGGCTGCAGGTTATAGCTGCTGCAGGCGAGGAGGAGAGATAAATAGCGCAAAAATTCGGACGGACGAGATTGACTGATTAAAAAGGTTTGCTTTATTGCGCGGACCTGTGATTTCGGTGGCTGCGTGGTGTATACTGAGATGCACACCTTGGGCCTTTGATAAAATAAAATTTTCTTTTTGCCGTCTGACAGCTGAGTTATGTGCCGCAAAAAGTATGTGTTTCGCTTCGATGCTTTTTTTAAGGAGAAAAGTCCAGCGTAAACGCGCTGTTTATGTTATTCTCATTTATAAATGAGTGCAGTGCTTTTATATGCCCATTTCACCTCATTGTTCTTTGTTTCTACCGCATATTTGAAAGATTGTAATGCAGAGAATGCAATACAGGTATTTTTCCAAGCTGTCTAAAAAAATACAAGTTTTCTCTGGCAGAGTGCAAGTTTCGCTCTAAAAAGCACGAGCGCGAGTAATTTAAAAAATCATTTTCAAGCCAAAAAGTTTAAAAACCAGAAACAAGAGAGAGAGAGAGAGAGAGAGTAACGAGTCGGGATATAAAGAAGCCGGTGAAAGACTGGCGCAGCATAAATCTCTTGAGAGAAGAGGGAAAAAGACTCGGCAAGACGACTGTGCTCGATAAATAAATAAATAAATAAGCGCAAGCAGGTAGAAAAAAGAACGGAGTAGAAAAAGAAAGCTATACACATCGCTAAAGGGATGACGGTTCGTAGAAAAGTGAGAAAGAGAAAAATAAATAGGGTGTGCTACTGGCGCTCGCGTTGACTCTGAGACTTTATACTTATACGTATAGTGTGTGTGTGTGTGTGTGTGTGTGTGTGTGTACGAGTAAATACGTACGTGCGAGGGGACATGCGCTCGCATGTTCTACCTGGGGAGAATAATTCTCAGCGGGTAGATTCTTTTCCTTCGATTTTTGTTTTTTTCCCTCGTGTGCAGCCTCCATTTCCGCTCTTTGCGAAATTCTATTTGACACTCGCGAGATATTTTTCGCGCCTCGGAAATCGAAGAGACAATATGGGTTCGCGCGTATAGTTTCTATTTTCGGGGCAAACATTGATATCGCTTCCCTCCGATATGTATAATGAACATACAGAGTAGTATAGTCAACTTAATTCGCAGCGTCAGAGTTATTTGCTCGAATCCAGGCCGCATCACTGCGAAGAAGGGAAAAGTCGCTATGACGATTAATCAATCCAGCGCAAACAGCAACAAATTTCTTCTCATAATCTTTCCTCTCTCTCTCTCTCTCTCGTCCTCAGACTTCGGTCGGATAGACCGATGAAATCGAGAGTGTGTATACTCTCTCTCTTTTTCTCGGCGGCGGGCGTCCATCAATGGCGCTTTCCCACAATAACGTAATAAATCGAAAGTGCGTGACTCGATGGGAGAGAATACCGCTGCTGCCGCCGCCGCTTTGGCGCCGTTTTCATGATCCTCGTGCTTCGAAAACAGCGAGAGCTGCGACTACGACGACGACGAGCTGCCGCGCTCACGATCGTCTAATTTATAACCCAGCGCCGCGCTCGCTCTCTCTCCCTTTGCCGTCATCTCTTTTCCCTCTGCTCTTGGATCTACATTTTTTTCTTTTTCAATAAATTTAGCGTGAATTTATCGGCGAGATAACGCGCGGACCGAAAACATTCGGGGAGTATAATGATCCAGATGGGAAGTGAAATTAATTTCCGCTGGCGCGTGTGTTTGATGGTATCGTTGTTTCTTTCCTGCTTTATAATGCTCTTCTAAAAAGGAATCATTGATAAAAATATATGCACCATCCGTGAGTTCATATACACCTGACACACTTGCATTCCTCCAGTTAGGATATTTCTAATTATTGCGCAAGCTCTCCTTAAATAGCGTGACTACGGAGCCGTTAGCACCGAGAGAGAAAAAAGCCAGCATTTTCCCGCTCAAAGTAATTGAAAATGCCCCAGCAGCAGTAGCAGCAGCTCCATCCATTTCACACTTTACCTCTTTATCCTCCTTTCTGCACTCTTTTCCTCGCGTATGCGCGCGGCAGCGCAGTCCCCGCGCGGCTATACAAGAGATGCTGCAGCGCAGATAAGACGAGCGCAAGAAAGGGGACCTCCTACTATACCTATATATATATATTCACGCGAGCACGGCTGTTTTAGATCCCTCGCGAACCGAGCGAGAGCGAGAGAGGGAAAAACACCTTTGACCTGCAGGGAGGTCCGGAGAGATATAGAGAGGGGGGCTGAGATGCTATCTGTTGTGGATTCTACTGGGCGGGCCGACACCGACTTTAGGGGCAACCTTTTTCGTATACACATATTACGAGTGTGTGTGTGTGTGTGTGTGTGTGTGTGTGTGTGTGTTTCGGCGGCTGATCCTACTTAAAAGAAGAGCCAGAATAAAGAGGAGAAGGTAATAAAAAGGAGACGAGCTCGAGCGCGCCAAATATCTATTCCCTTGCATGATTAGCCGGTGGCGCGCCTCCTTTTCCATATAATACACTAGCGTCATTTTAATTTCTGGCAGAAGAAGGAGCTGGAATTTCGGGGTGCAGGCGTAATTTACGGCTGATTTTATGCCTTTCCAGAACACTACGGAAAATCCTCGGTGAAAACACCGCGGGGTATATAGCGTAAAGAACCGATGCTGGGAATATAATAATATCCGAAGAACTGCGGCGCATGCTGTAACGTTATACCGCAAAGGACCTCTCGCGGATCGAAGGCGTCGTTTAGATTTTTTCCGATGATTGTGGACCGCTGTGTGTACGTATGTGTTTATATTGTTTTCGAACTCTTCGTCGTCTGTTTTCTCTCGGAGAGCAGCGGAAAATTTACGGCTATCGACGAGGCTTTAGTACCGTCGGTGTGTATGTGTGCGTGTGTTTTTTACGCCCGCCGGGGAATTAATGAAGACCCCCGGAAATTTATGAACAGGCCGGCTTTTTACACCGGGCTCGAGTGTAAAGTGCGTTTATTATGATAATTTGGGGATCATTGGATGTTTGGCTTTATTATTTATCCCTTTTTTATGCGTCGGCAGTTGTTTTATTGCGGGAGAATTTCTCATCCATCGATTTTTCTTTTATATCCGTGATTTTTCACAACAAGTATGATTTCCAAAAGAACGACGAGTGAGTTATAATTACAAAATTGATAAGTAAATCATCAGCCAGTCAGCGATTCCATATATGAACCTGCATCTATTTCGCTCGAATAACTTATTTTAACAATAATATCAGTATATAAATCGCTCCTGATTGCGTTAATTGATCAGCTATATTTATCCTCATACGCCGCACCCCGCATCAATATACATATAATCTAATTTTATTCCCTTTTTTAAACTGGGTTAACAATATCCAAACCAATTCACTCACACAAAAGAGAAAAAAAAATGTTCTCCGTTCAACGACATTCTCCAATTACAATGCACTTTCGCACCAGCGGTGCGCGCGTGTCTCGATTAAATCCGATATATATAAGCCGCCACGCGCGGCCGCTCGTCAAAACAAATTTAGCTCACAACGGAAGATAGTAGGCGCCGGGCGAAAGAGAGAAAATTGATTCGTCCGTTATGGCACACCATATAGAGCCAGCCTCATGAAACTCTCGACAATTTTATCAGGCAACGCGCATTTGCGTCTCTAAATTGCCTCTGCTCTATGTATGGAGCCCAGCTCTCTAATGGGAATAGCAACGCACATTCCGCGCGGAGCGATACGCGAGAGAGCCGTGTATTAAATTCGTGCGCGCGAGGAACTCTATACATTTTTCAGACGCGATAACGAAGAGATCGATGCGTCATGCTTTCATCTAAGCGCGCGTAGGTGGCTGCTACTGTGCGCGCTCTCGAAAAGATCCGAGAGTCGTTATATAGAGAAATGTGTGTCGCAACGTGATCTCTATTGTCGAGATTATTACACGGGCCCCGCGCGCGACACACAATATAACCGCGCGCCCGCGATTCCTATATTATTTATTCATAATTATTCAAGGCTCGTTATTATAGGCATACTTGGGCTGCGCTCGTTGATTGATTTTTTTTTGTCGCGCGCATGCATAACAATGATTTACGCAACGCGAAAAAGCCTGTGTAAAACGCGTTTAGACTATATCATATAATACGAATATATAAAGCTTCCCGCGTGTCAACACACCCTAAATCGTCACGATTATTAGCGGCGACAAAGAGACTCTCCCGTCGTCTTCCTGCCTCGAATCCACCGCATGGAACTGTGTATAAGATATATATATATACGGACACAGAAGTCCGCGGGACGTGTCCGTCTGCCCACGCGTTTCCTCGCATTGTCGAATTCATTTTATATTCGCAGCGTCACGCAAGCCTTGGATCTGTGTATGTATATAGC
Organism: Cecidostiba fungosa; assembly: GCA_900474305.1. Lineage (NCBI taxonomy): Eukaryota > Metazoa > Arthropoda > Insecta > Hymenoptera > Pteromalidae > Cecidostiba > Cecidostiba fungosa. Next base: position 172,929 of record UCOJ01000154.1, on the reverse strand, counting down.
TACCGTCCGCTCGACTATCCTTTCGGCTTATGTATACGTATATATATAGCCACACACAGGGCTTGGTTCTCTCTTGCTTCTTCTTCTTCCTTTCGGGCGCGTGTCGTTGTAAATCTTCGAGAATCGCGCTGCTCGTTTTTGGTTTTCGGGAGGCTGTTAGCCGGAGGAACGTCGTAGGCATTTCGAGAGATGATGAACGCACGCGGCTGGAGCGTTTTCGGCGATTGTAAGAGAGAGAGAGAGAGAGAGGGAGAGATATGATATGGGTTGGGAAGGTTATGGATAGGAGTTGCTTGATTAGACAAAGATTCGGCCTGGCGTTTGAAAAATATCGCTGGGCCTAATTGATTTTCTTGCGTGAATGTCTTCGGCGACTGGAGTGTGTATTGAATTTAACGAGCGGGTCCGCCGTGGCTATTTTTATACTTGTATTATTGTGATATAGCCGAGATGAAATATAATTAAGGCTTATACGCGTTTGTTTAAAGTGAACGAATACACTGTTAAATAAATTCTCGCTACATAAATAATAACCGATCCGTTTTCCACTCGCAAATTACATACCGCTCATAATAACCAAAAACGATAAACGACGCTCTTGCCGCTTGAAAGTTTTCCCCGCACTAAAAATACCCTTGCGTAACCTCCTTTTCGGCCGAAGCAGCAACAACATCAGAGCCTCCGATAATTTTCTCCAGCCGAGGCGTCGTGGGCCCGTAAGTACACAGGCGAAAGATCCGTCGATGGCTCGCATTAGCGATACATTTTTAGCGCTGCGTTGCCCCCGTTAATTAAAGCTTATCGCGCGCCCTCTCTCTCTCTCTATGTACAGCACAGCATCGACCCGAGCAAAGTGCGGCCGGCCGTATTTATAGAGGCTCGAAACGTTTCACTAACTGCAGCGCCCATATACGCTGTACAGTTATATGCGCTGCTCGATAGCGATCACTGCTCCCAAAGGCGACGGAGGCACTTCATCATTAACAAAGTAGACGCGAGAGCACGTGGGCAGTGGAGTGTATGCAGATGCACGAGGAAGGTTGTTCTTTTTTTTTTTACTGATGCGGAGCAGGCTTTTTTTTGTGGTAAATAAAGGTTCGACTTTTATCGCGGCGGTGTGTATATAAACGAGTAAACGAGCGCGAAGCTGCGGGGGAAAATGAACGTTTATCGTGTGCACAGATATGACGGTATCTCGGCTTGGTTTATGATCAGTTTCTCGCTTCATTATTTTCGCGTTGCGGCCGTTTTCTGGGAAATTAGGTTTGTTTATGCTGACTGCGTTATGTATAGTTAGAAAAAAAAACAGTCGAATCGAAATCGCAGCTGTTCTCTGCGTCTAAACAAATATTTCTATATTGAGATAATCGCGCGAGAAGCTATAGCTCGAGGCATCGGAATCAGATAAACTCGAGAGAAATTCAGTTCCCACTGACCGAGAGTGAGAGTGAGAGAGAAAGGGTTAATAATAAGAAAAAGGTGACTAATCCACAGGACTGCGGCCGCCAGAGATCACTGCGCCCACGTGTGCGCGTTCTCACACAGACACGTCGGCGGCGGCGGCGGGGCAGCCCCGAAAAAGAAGCGCTGCATAATTAACAGATACACAGACGCGCAGAAAAAAAAGGAGAATGCGCGTAGGCTACTCGCAGCCTCTCTCCTGTCATTCGAGATCGAATTAAGATGTCGGCATGTGATTTACGCCTCGTACAACCCTTTAATTGGCCTCTACGATACCCACACCCACACACACACGCACACGCACGCACATTCGTGCCTGCTGCTGATTCTTATCTCGTTCGCGAGCGAGCGAATATAAGCAAGCGCCGATTTGCCCTTAAACAATCTTGGCGTTTCGCGTGTGCGCCCAACTGTGATGCAACTCTGCACGTGCGAGAATTCGTGTTCGCTGCTGATTGCCCCACTTAGCCGTTGAATTGTGCCAATGTCAATTAAGGGATCGCCCTCCCAAACGACTGCTCGGCTATACACGATAACTCGGCTGTTTTATTTATTATTTCCGATGCAGCGAGCCCCGGAATATGGGGCGGATTGACGTTTTTCCTAGCCTTTAGTCGGATTTTTTTTCAACGTGTTATTTTTATTTTTATTTTTTTTTATGATTCGATTTTTATTGCGAAAAATGTAGGTGAGCGGAAATTGCACTCGTTAAAATAATGGCAGTTGTCGAAATTCAAAATTTCACATGAAAAAATATGATGTTTGTAGCTTATCACTCTATTTACCTCAATCTCTGCAAGTAAGTTTGTATATTCTGAGGATTTAAGCAGCATATGCAATGTGCAGCCATTATGAGTATATATAACACGGTTCTCTGATCCCTATTGTAAATTTTCATTGTATTTAATGCGAAGCTAAAATTGTTTACCCGCCACACCATAATCAGCTAGAAAGTCACAAAGTTTAATTTCGTTTATCTCTTATGGCATTTTCTTTCAATTAACCCAGTTTACCCAGCAGCGTGTGTTGCGACGTAAACAGATCTAAGCACACGACGGTGTCCGAAAAAGTTGCTGCTGCTTCGTTCGAAATTTTTTTCTCCTCAGCCGGCAAAACCAGGCTACAAATTTACCCGCACGAGACCTTACGGGTGGAAAGAGACTTGTCTGAAAAAACTTTTCCACCCCCGTCTTGCCAGTATGCTTTTTACCGAGAAGTACTTGTATGAACTAGAAATGTTCTGTTCTGCTTTCATCGTCAGTTAATCTAAAGTTTGATAATACACACAGCTATATGACTTTGCAGTTTGGTTAACAATTAATTTTCAATGTTTCAGATTTTCCTGACGGGAATTGTTGCCAGCGACAACAGCACTCTCGACGGCAGCATAGAAGCTGCCAACTCAGCCAGCAGTTATGAGGCAGATCCAGCCACGCAGGTAATGCTCTGCGCGATGGAAAAATAATTTGCGTGTAATATCGTTTTTATGAGCTGCTCATATAAAACAGAATATAAATGAGAACTTGATAAGCGGCTTGGGCTAAATTTTCAATCACTAGCTTTTCAGAAACAAAATCTATAGGGCAATTCACTTCAAAAAATTGAGAATTCAGACATAATTTTTTTTATACAGAATCAATGAACAGCTTTTGCAAGCGTTCAAAGCCGATTTGTTTTACGGCGACTATACTATGGCTTAGCGCTACTAATACAGCTGATTCTGCATGTTCGCATACAATCAGGGTAGTGGCTTTCCACTCTCTGCACGACAAAAAAAAACCAGTTGACGTCCCCAGCACAGAATAATCGTCAAACCTCGCCAAACCACTGCAGCAGACTCCTCTGAATAACAGAGCGCAGCTTCAATGCAATTCGAAAAAAAAGAAAAACATCAGCTCTCGTGGTCTACCCGATATACAAGTGGCGGAGTCGTAAAGACGCTCACAGTGACTCTCGAGAACCGCTACCGCGGGGGTGAGGTCCGTGTCGTGCTCAATCGTCCGGACCTTTGTCCCCGACAAAGTCAGTCGTGTGTGAGCGAGCGCCAATGGTTGCCGAATGCTAAGGAGAGAGAGAGAGAGCGGGGGAGGGGACGCTCGTGACGCGGTTCAGTGACCATGACACACAAAGCGCAATCCTTTCGCGCTCGAGTTCACGTGTGTCAGCGGCACGCGACTCTCCGCGCGGTGTGTATATGTATATTTACTGGTATACATCAACGCCTACGATATATGCATATGTGTATATATATATAATGCGCGAAAAATGTATACTACGAGTCGTCGGCTCTGGTGTTATATGTATATAGGAAATGGGTCGCGAGTGCGTCATTGTTATTGTTGTTGCCATGCCTTTCTTCTTTCGAGTTCGAGTCGTTGCGGACGCCCTTTATTTACAACACTGTTGTAGTATACGTATACTACGCCTTTTTGTCTCGAGCCTTGTTTTCGCTCGCTTGGACATGCGAGGAGGAGTAGGAAATGTGCACAGACGCTACTTTTTCGCGAAGACGTTGGCCGGAGTCAAACTCGAGAGTTTTAGGGGATGATCATCGTTGACTTATGCTTTCGATATTTCGTCGAAGAAAATTTATTTTTAGAGAAAACTGAAAATGATAACCCAGCACCAACTCGAATTAATTTCCTCGACATTGTCCTCCGCCTAATGACACTTGCATAATTCGGCACGTATCCCTTCAGGAGAGCTCCAGAGAAACAATAGGGTCTATACTCGAGGAGCAGCAGCAGCAGCAGCGGAAATTCGCGATATAACGCGGAACAATGACGTCGACTTTTAAATATGAAATTAGGTTATTTTCTCATTTCCCTCCGCTATTTTCACTTTCTCGTTTGCCCTTCCGCTTCCTCCTTATTCTCGACGTCCGCCTCTCTTTCAAAGTATACATATATTCTCTTTGTCTCCTCGTCACACACATACACACACACACACACTTAGCACCAGTCTCGTGCACTTGGAAACGCGCGAGTGCCAAGGTTTTCATTCCACTTGCGGAAAACAGTCGAGTCTGCTCGACAAGAGGTAGAGGAGGATGTCGAGAGTGCGACTGGTTTTTCTTGCACGCTTTTTCTTTATCCTTATTGCGCATACTCAGACGTAAAGCAGCGTTTCGAATGGGAGGTATAGTGCGCACTTGGATTGAGAGGAGAGATGTCGAGTGGAGGGAAAATTTTTTGTTTTTCTTCCTGATGAGATTTCGAGCACTCGCGCGTTAAATATTCAGACACTTAAAAATAACGCGAATATGTTGTATACGACACAATCTCTCTTTTTAACTATAATAGACAGTCGTGCGAGTAGTACTGACGTTTTCCAAGCGCAATCTCGATTTTTCATCAAAACAGAAAATCTCAATCGGCAACTCCACTCGGCAGCGCTCGTTTATTTCCACCACAGCCCCAGTCACCTTATTTCCGTCTGCACGTAAATATTCCTCCTCGTCGTTCTTTTTCAGTTTCCTTTCGAGTCGCGTTCGCTTTTTTGCGCTCAGTCTTTCCTGATGTACACACACACACACACATATATATATACGAGTACGTGTCATTTACGAGTAATTTTGGCGCGACTTACCTCAGCGAAAGCGACATCCTTGAGCACGAATTAATGCACGCGAGTTATGCGCCGCGCTAAAGTAAACTCTGCTAATGAGTATGGTCGTGCAGTTGAAAAACCCTGTGTACTGCACTTTTTACGATGTCGAATTTCTTTGTCGCGGCGACACATCGAGAACTTTGCATTTAGTTCCTTCACATTTGGCTTGTTTCACAAGTTGGACACTTCATCACTATGTACTCTTTGTATATTTTCGCGTTTTTCGTACCTATCATAAGCGGGCGTAAACTACTCGTTTGTTACCGGCGGCAAAAAATCAACAACAGGTAAAAAAGTCCGCAGCGGAAACTTTTTATTTGAATTTTGAACATTTAAAAAAATGTTAAATTATGCTGTATACACCAAAAGTGCTATAAGTCGGCTCTTTTTGACCTCGTGTGCAAAAAAGCCCATACAATATTCTATTTTGAGTTACTCTCAACCATTCAATAGTCAAAAACATAAGACACCTCGTAAGAAGCCTGTTCTCGCTTTGTGCATACGCATACCTATAAAAAAAGCCAACTTCCTTCCTCGATATACACAGCCCCTTGCGCTGAGCTGACTTTATTTCCGAGTCGACAAGCGTGTATACATGTATATATAATACAGCCCGGAAGAACTCGAGCAAGCCAGCAGAGCAGCCGCCAAACGCCGCGCGCGCGGTTCTTGCGAGAGAAGCGACACGTGAATACATAAACGCTCGGACTTGTTTTACAGCGTGTAAGCATCGCCCCCCGACTACGTGTTCGCGATTCTCCGCCTGCTCGCACATAAACCACCGCTCGCGGGAAAACATGCAGAGATTTGTTTCTTTATCGCTGCTTTCGTGCGCAACTTTACGTCGACTGATAATGACAGACTACTGCTGATGCTTGGTTGTGTGTTCTTTTTTTTTTAGTTTTCTAGCGGCGGTCGATCTTATCGGTCGTAATGACTGAGTGAGTTTGCTGATGCAATTAACACCTTTTTATTATTTCATAATTTTATTTTTGTTCTTCATTCCAATACCGACCCTGTGTGTACTATACCGTCTGTAATGTAACATATCGTACATACTCGTGCGGAGCCGAAACTCGTCATTTCGTTCATGTGTCATTGAACCGCGTCGAACTTATTTCTCTTGCGCGTTCGTTCTGCTTTCAGCACTCGTTCGCCGTCGCTGGTATAGTTGAATACATTTTTGGCACGACAATTTTCTATCTTCGCGCTCCAAAAGTCCCGAGACGGAAAATTCTTACTGCGTCTCCCGAAGAAATATTGACCTCATCACTCGGCTCCTTTTATATAGCAATATCGAATATAAACTGGGACGGATATATAAATGAATGCAAATTAGTAGCAGCCTTAAATGGAATGCAAATTAAGGAGAGAACACGCTTGAATGACTATACGCGAAGTATGAGACGGTAAATAGTGTTTGTCAAACTTATTGCGCGAGGTGCAGTTGGGTTATAATGTATATATGTATAGGTAAAAATACGACACGGTCTTCGGAAAATTGAATTTCGATACTTGTTCCGCTGAGACATATTTCTGCGGGTTCGCGATTAAAATTTGCATTTCGCGGATGCTATATATCGAAAGCGATCGTCGCTTATTTTCTGCGAACCTACTTGGGGAACTATCACTGCACACGTCTTATAAAGAAAACTAGACCGTAGCCAGTTGCAAGTTTTGCGAGGATTTGTTTCGAAGAATTACAATTCAATCGCTCCTCTCCATCAGCGAACAAAGGAAACTTTCTAACAGATGAAACAATAATCTCACCGAATTTTCTCGTTATTCGGTGTAGGTACCTTACATAGTCAAGTAAATTTTCCGACATATTATTTCCACGTGCTACCCTGGACTAACAATCATTAAAAGCAAGCCCAATACCTTTGAATCGAGTATAGAGCGCGGCAGCAGGTGTGCGGCAGCCGGGATTTCTCAAATAAATTAAACCACGGCTCTCTCTCTCTCTTGTAAAGGTTAGCTCGTTTTATGTTGTACTGTGATATACTTGTAACAAATACGTTATTTTGGAACATTGGCATGACTCGGTGGACCACAGAGTCCTAAGTCTATAATAAATGTTAAACTCTCTCTCGTGTGCAGTGGCGAGAAAGGCGACGATCCGAGACGACGAGACGAGAGAGAGAGAGAGAGAGAGAGAGAGGGACATTGTTCACGCGCTCCATTAACCTCCGACTACTGACCGACTATTCGCGGACTTGGACTACTTAAGAGCAGCCGACGGTTCTCCTGCTGCTGCCGCGCGTCTGCTTAATAATAACTGATTTCAACAGTGCGGTTGCCTAGGAGTAGCTTGTGATCACTTCGGTCACTCGCAAATCAAAGTCGTTTGCTTCGCAAAGATTATTATACGCCGTTGAAAGAGATGATAGTAATAAATACTAACATAAAACTCCCGTTTATATGCGCGAGAATGAAAAAATACCGGAGAATATATATATAAAGCAAACAGTAGCCGTAATATATTTCCCCGATGAGCAGTCAATGCACACTACACGCGTAAAACGACCCTCGTGCATAAATATATAAAGTCTCGCATTTCAACGTAAATAAGCGATCGTTCATTTTCCACGATCGGCCACTTAAACGACCTCGTATATAGAGAATCCGATGGCTGCAGTAGCGCGTCCTTTTCGCTGTCCCAAGGCACGTCAATTTTATGAAACTTATACGTATATACAGAGACAAGATTATCCGCGCGCGCGTCGTTACAATGAGCGGTGGTATTGTTCTTTTATGCCAGGGCAGCAAGTTGCTCGCGCCCTCCACCTCCGGAGCATCGATGGGCGCAAATCGTCGACTAAGCGCCTCTCTCTCTTTCCGTCCCTCGTTTTCTCTCTTTTCGAACGACCAGAGAAGCACGGGGGGATATACGTATATTGGCTGGCTTATGTATAGAGGTGTGACGCGTCTCTGTAATTGAGTATTTCGCTGTCCTGAATAGAAATTAACTCTTTTTATTGAGGCATATAACTTATTATTACATATATGAACCAAACGAACTGATTATTTTCATTGCTGTGTTAATGCTCAAGATGAGTATAGATCATATAAGAATTTGGTATATAATATTCGTGATGAACTTAAAATTGCGTAAAGTATATCATCAGCGCATGTATACGCTGCAGTCATCATTAGCGTGACTTTGCTGCACGTTATCTCTTTGACGGATTAATTCTATGAAAAGTCGCAACTATAACCTTTGAATTTTCACTTGACAGCTCTCATCCTTCAAATCGGTGAAAACCGAATTCGATGGCATATGCATATAGGCAATCATATAAGCACTTAAGAGGCTTACCGCGAAAATCTTCAAAACGACTGAACGCCTAAATGCATTTAATGATAACTTATATTTCGAGAAACGAAAAGAAAGAGTAAACTATAGTTTCTATACAGTCAGCTGAGCAGTAGTCGAGCTAGAGTTTCGCCAAGTGACTTTTGTTTCGTTTCCACGTTTTATTCGAGGCCCAGTCCCCGGTATTACAACAAACAAATTTTATGCAGGGATCGTCGCGGATTTTTACGACTAGCGGCATTTTCCTCTCCCTCTCTATCTCGGTCCGCTCTGTGCGTTAAATAACTCGTAAAGATTTTTACGTTCGACGCAGTTCCGCTTTGGCTCTTGACTCTCTTCTCTCCCGCGTAAATTAAATTTTTCGCGAGCGGAAAATTCCGACATTCGTAATCGCGGAAAAAAACCCTAAAATAATGCTACGTCCCGCTATAAACCGACGTGCGGCGGTAGCTAACGATGAGGGCGTCGTAAACGACGAGTGCCGTAAAATTTGTTGTGTTTTTTTCGGGGGAGGGTGAGCAGAGAATAGACCGTCGAAGTGGTTGAAAAATTTATCCAGACTCGGAGTATTGTTTTCACATATTTTAGAATCGATAATCGTCACTTTCAACTGCAGCTGGACGACCGATTAGCCACTATAGCGATTTATAAGTTATAGTTTAACTGCTTCGTTCCTCGAGTCCTGAAAGCGCGAAAAAAATCTATACACGCAAACGTATGTTTCGAGCAAACGATAATACATCTCGATCGACGCCTCGACAAATCTTCATCGATAGCGTGTGTATCGATGTCGCACCTGCATCATCCCCCGCACAGAGTCGACACGCCAGAAACGTGTATAGCGTTATGCGACAAAACGCGCGTAATCGCTCACGGAATCTCGGAATCCCTGCCTGATTACGAAATATTATACGATACACCGTCGTCGTCGTCGTCGTCTTTGCTAAAGGAGATCAATGTATATCTATATATACAAGAGGAAGAGAGAGAGAGCAAGCAAACAGCCACGAGGCGAAGACGAATAGGAGCGCTTTCTCGTTAATAATTCATGAGCTCTCGATGCCACGCACACCGTGAGCGCTCGTCATTACAGCCGGATATGTATACGTGTATACGAAAATCCTCCTGAGCAAATTGTCCAAGGTATTTGGTTTGTATAGATGATGCCAAGGCAGACAGCGACTTAAGCTCCGAGATTAAGTTCGTCAGAGTGAAGGGAATGCAGCGGTTTAACTGTTCGTTCATTTGTTTTTCTGCCGTATTTTTTATTCTCGGTGCGGTAGATTGAAAATATTGTTATAATATCGTAAAGTATATATCATCGTCGTATATATCAGTGTTTGTTATATGCTTTAGGTATATATCGAATAAAGTACCTGGGTGTAAAAGTGATGCATTCGACATCAATGATATTTTTTATTATGTAAACTTTTTCCATGAATATAAATCTGCGTTTAAACTGCTCTAAAGCCGAACGCGTCAAAAGTGTCAAAAACATCAGATAGCCGCGCGCTTCAGCTGACAATAATAGAAAGCGAGCTTCATAAAATTTCGTCGTAAAATATCGGGCTAAAATAAAAGCTAAATATTTTCTGCAAACAAAAAAAGCAATCGAAACTTTATACACCCGACTCTTTGAAATCCCCTCCGACAGTATAGTCCTGCAATAAAAACTACCTCCGCCATTCCCGAACCGATCTTTATTAATCGTTGCCAAAAAAAAAAAAAAAAATCCTGTAATATGTGAAGCATCCCTACGCAGGCTATTGTTAGTATACTTCGATGGTGCGCGTGCAATCGCTATACACAGTTATAGGGCGAATACAGGCACTCTTTGAGCAACGTTTAATAACGGATCGATCCAGGCTGTATTTCCATGCGATTGCGTGCCTTGCGCTAATGAGCCGCTTAATTATTTATTTGTCGATACACACGTGCGCGCGCGCGCGAGAGAGAGCTCTGCTTCACGCTCATGAGGATATGCTTATTATCAGCGTTAATCGGGCGTTCCAACAAAAACTGTCCGCGTCACGTGTTCTTTTATTACAACGAGCTAAAGTCGCTCGTTTCGTGGAAATAAAAGCTCGTGATAAGTGGCTCGCGATGTGCAAAAAATTCGAGCCTAATTATCGGTTCCTCTGTTCTCGAATTGAGGGCTGTCGTGTCGGCGTTCAAATAAGCGTGAAATGTCGTTTTGATTGACTCGACGCTTATATTTGTACGTACATTATACATGGAAGGATGGCTAATGCGAGGCGATAATAATTAATAAACGGCTATTGGTTAGCTGCTTTTTTGTCCGTTTAAGCTCGTCGGAGCGCGCTGCCGTGCGTTAATTATTCAATTATTTGTGTAGCTCGTCGAATTCAGTTTTTTCTTATTTTAAAACTGTACGGCTATTATTCTCGGGATTGTCATTCCGCCTCACTATCAGCATTAGTTTTTTTTAACGACTTTTACATTATTAATCATTATACTCGAGGTGAAATACGCGAGAAAACACGACGTATATAAAGAGCTGGTAGAAACAGGAATTCGAATAAGGGCTCTCGGGTCGACGGTGAATATTGCAAATTGCCTTCGCATTTCGGAGAAATAAGTTGATTGAATTATATATAGATTGGCGATGCAGAAATTGAATAGCAATACTAAATGCAGTCAACCCGAATCAAGCTCCAATTTCTGCATATTATAACTGCATTTATATACTCTGACGTATCACAGAAACCTAATTTTTCCATTTACAATTTTCTAAAAGAAATCCGTAGAACGAAACGAAACTAGCCGAAAAGAAATATAAATAAAGAGTCATAAGTGCTGCAGAGAAAGGGCGAGAATCGTTGTCTTGCGAAACTTTGGCAATTTCGAGCTGCGGAATAAGGGGCTGAGTAGGCGGTGGTGCGAGGGCGAGAATAATCGAGGACGGGAGGAAGAGAGAGAGAGTGAGAACACGAATTCTGATTGACGTGTAATAATCCTTCGTGCCACTCTTGAGGATTTCCAGGCGGCAGTAGCGCTCGCGCAGTTAAATCAAGCATTGATTTAAGGCGGCCCGCCCGACTAATTGTGCTGCCGGCCCGTTTGCCGCGCGGCGCGAAATTAAATTTTTCACGAGAGCCAAGATTAATCCTTTATAATACCGAGTGAGAGAGAGCTAATAGCTCTTTTTTTTTTATTTTTCCCAGCCGAAGGTCTGGGTAATTTTCATGGCCGCAGTAGCGTAAATTCGATTACGTGACACGTATCAGACAGTCGTGGATACGATTCGCGTCCTACTCATTATATTTTCCCGTCGCACTTGTATAACCGCGTGATTCCTTTTACATCGCAGCGACTGTTACTCGCCTTCTGCCTTTTATTATTCTTTTCGGGAAAAGAGTAGTATGACAGCTGCCGGGACGACACTGGCACGTCCGCCTTTTTTCCCGCGCGCTTTTAATGGGATAACTTTGCCCGCGCGATTATCTTGTCTATAACTGTTTTGCCGAACTTTATAACTACTGTTTTTTTCTATATAAATTATCATCGTTTCGGGGGGAGGTATAAGGAAACTCGCGACTCTGGAATCGAGATAGTAGAGAGTGAGAAATTTCCAAGCCCTCCGTTTGAATGTAAATAACCCCGGCCGCAAGGAACTGCAGCAGAAGCGCTAAAGTTCAACGATATAGCCGGCGGCGGCGTCGCGATCTCTTTACCCCACAAAACAGCCCGAACATTTGGTGGTCCACTTTTTCCGAATCGAGCTTCGCACACACAGCCATTGCCCTCAAGAAATGGAAAGTCGATACGGGACACTCTTCGAGCGAGGGTATAGTACACTGTACTCACATAGCGACAACGGGAACGACTGCTCGGAGGAGGAAATCGGAAATTTTTTTCACGAAAAGCGGCGCATCTATATACCCATAGCACAGCGCGTCTGTGATGCTACCGGCGGGTATAATCATAAATATAACAGAGAGAGGCGAGAGGGAACCCCCGCGAGGATATCGGAGGTCCAGGGGCCGATTGCGCCTTTCGGGCTTTTATCGGCTCGTAAAGCGGCCTCCTCGCTCGGGAATCATTTCGCACTTAACGTCGTATACTTGACCTCCCGAGCGATCGACTCTGTGTGTATATGTATGTGCAAGAGAGAGAGAGAGAGAGAGACTCTTTGCTATACCAGCTCTTATGATGCGCTCGTCTTCGTCGCTCCCCGTGTAATGTCTCTGTATATAACTATCGGAGATGAAAATTTGTATTTTACGAGCTGCGCGGCGCTGCTCCCCCCGCTGCTGCTGCTGCGCATTATGGTTCGCGAGCAGATATGTATGTATATATAAAAATGTTACAGCGGCCCTATCGAGCGGCTCAAGTGGCTGAACTAGCTTATTCTCGATTTTACGGAGGCGGCCTCGTCGCTGCTATCCCTCTTTAATGCAGTGTCCGTTATGAATTTAATATCTTTCGTTCGCCTCTCTTTAATCTCGTCGAGAGAGAGAGAGAGAGGCTAAGTAGATTGCGAGTAATCAATATCGACATGAAGATCGTATACGCGTGCGAAATTATCCAATACTCTCGGCGAATTTTCGCTCGTATATAGTTGTATTATATATGTGCGTGCGGCGTTTTATTGAATTCATCGATGAAAGTATTATAACGTACGTGCGGCTAGCTTTCATTGCATTCATCGCGGTGATTAATTGTTTGCTTCCGCGGAAATTGAGCAAACGTGATACAATGACAAATAATTCAGATGTATTATATACACAAGAAGATACATACGCTCCGGGTCTCTATGAAAACTTACAGTTCATCCAGCAACTGTGGCTATTGATAACTCCGGGCAAAGCAGAATACGAAACAATAAATCAATCAATTACACGCCGCTGTGTGTTATTCATTTTGCCGCATTTCTCTTGATCCGCTTTATTCCGTTCCAGCTTCTCTCTTATATTCCTTTGCGCTCGTTCACTCTAACTTTTATTATTCATGATTCATGATTTCTCGGTCGATACTTCCCGTGCAACCTTTTTACTCTTTAAGCAATTTTTCATTTCGTTCTTCGCTTGAAAGAGAGATAGTAACGGAATAAAAAGGACGCATTATGCTATAACGGTAATTATTCCCGAGTTCTACACTCCTCGAGTAACGCAATTATTTCATTCTGGCCAGGAGTATCTTTGGCAGTCATTCGTTCGAGCAATAATCCACGAATGATTAATAACATACCGTCGTGTCTTAATCTGCATTATTAATAGGTAATTTATTCCAGTCACATAAAGTAAGCTATATCGGTGAAGCAATACGATTTCGCTGAATATACTATTATACACTAGGTATATATTATATGAACGAACAACGGCATGCTTTCCGATTATTTGTTTGTATATGCATCCTAGCTATACTCAAATTAGGTTTCACCGAGTTTCCAATACCGCAATAGTCATAATTGTTTAACAATAAATATTTACATTCAACCGTGGTGCATTAGTATAATTAAATTATATAAAATTAATTGATAGCCGAGATGTTCAGGACGATTTGCATGTGATTTGCACGATCGCGTCGTCTACTGTAACAAAGCAATCTCTAAATGCTGCATAATTTTCTAGTTAGTCGAAATTTAGCCGGAATAATGCGTGATTTGCATACAAAGCAAAGAGAGATGCTTCAGAGACAATTCTGATAACCCACGCGTGTATACAACATTCTTCAGTTCATTTCATCGGTAAAGAGTCTTCCATGATTTATACGATGAAAAGACACACGAGTTCTGATTATGACACGTAGAGTCCTTTTCACGCGTCAGGTAAATGTCAGCCCTAATGAGATATCGCGGTAAAAGAACATCACGTATTTCGTTAACGGCATTCCCCGAGCTGTCAACCATTTATAAACACGTCGGCCTTAATCCAAACTCGACACTAAACCTGCGATGGTCTATGGAGATACACGCGCGGTCTAAATAACAACTTCACTGATCGAATTTTTTATCGGATCAGCGTGTAGTTGTTATGCACGTGAATCAAACACGTTTCCAGAATTATCAATGAAGATCTTTCGGTTCGTTGTCCTACTGCGTTTCTCCACTTATTTATATATTTTCCTCCCGTTGATTGCATCGCTTTCTCCAAACACCTTGGATTATTACCATGTGTATATATATGCAGATGGAGATTACTATCTGGAGCAAGTATAAACTTCTTAAATTTTTCCTTTACTTACGTTCAATGATTGATTGCAACACCATGAATCTGTTAGTTTATTGATCCTTTTAACGATTGACTTTAGGAGACTTATAACAACCTTATATTGTACAGTATAAACACTGCAATTTATTATTCTAATTTTATCAAATATTATCTTGTCTTTATGAAGCTATAACTTCCAGCGTAAACCTTGTTTTGATCAAATCCGATGCTCTGACGAGTCCCGTGATAGCTGGAAAAAACATGTTTTCTATGTAATATAGTTGTTATGCTGAGATGACGATAGAAAAAAATGCATAAAAATATTTTTTTCCAGTTTTTACTGTATAATATAACAATGTGTATAGTCCATGAATAACAGTAATAATTTTAATAAAAATCTAAACATCTTCGTTTCCGTTCCTCCAACATCGTTACATCTCCAGCTGCACAGCCAAGAGAGATAGAGTGAGAGAGAGAGTATGAGATTGAGAAGTGTATTATTACGTAAAGCGCTTATACGCGCGTGCTCCGATCGAGCTGCGGCACAAGAGACGAAAGATCCCTATCTTGCGATCGAGGATTTGTCGAAAGTGGTCCGAGGCCTCCATTAGCAAAGAGAGACTGTTGCTCTCTCAATAATTTGGAAGTCTAATGCAGCTGCCATGGGAAATCGTCTTCTGTGGCGGAGATGAGATTCGAGCTATGCTATACTGCCAAAGAAAGCGGCTGCGGAGGTGACGAACGTTGACGTCCCTTCGACGCCCTGAATAATGCAGGTGCGAGTCTCTCTCTCTCTCTCTCTCTCTCTTTCTGCTCAAAAGTACGATCAAGTCGTCTCGGACGAAAAAGGTCGGATAGATGATGGCTCGAATGGAGTGAGACTGGGAAATTAACAAAGTTGCAAAATCTTAGCCAAAAGACTTGGTTTCGCAGAAAATCGCTAATCATATCAATCTCGAAGGCCTGTCTTAATACACGAAGAACAAACTGAAAACGATTCCAGGACGGATTAAGGGATATTAATGAATTTCGAGTGTCCGCGATGTGATGTGAATAATCCTTCGAAGCGACAGTGACAGATCGAGTATCCCCTCTCGTAAGCCGTCAGCGCACTCGAATCCACAAAAAGCATTCGAAAATAAAAAAAAAATCAATCAGAACGCGCGCCCTCGATATAACCGCAGTCAATAAAAATCGCCGCAACAAGGACACATCGGAGCGCTCGAGAGTCAGGTCCATTCTCCGCGGGAAATTCAATGTGTCGCGCCGGAACTTATATGTGCGCGTGCCGCTGACGTGTTTCAAACGCGCTTGCCTCTATAAATGCGTTACGCGCTTTCGCGTGACGACAATAACGCCGGCAACAACGGTGGCTGTCCGGGCCAGAGAGAGAGAGAGAGAGAGTTGGGCTTCTCCTTGTGAATGCGCGGGTGAAACGTCAATTTACGTCGAGCGGCGCTTTGTACATACGATGCTGTATATGCTCAGCAAGAGCACTGACGGCGAAGCCTTTCTTAACGGGCGGATATTTTTTTTTTCACCTTTTTTGCGGGGTTTAAATTAATTAAAATCCTTCGATGAGGTGGTCCGCGTCGAGTTCTAGATCGATGAGATCGTCGAGGTAATGGGGCTGGAGAGAGCTTAGAACTACCCGAGTTAAAGTAGGTTTGGAGAAGCTTGTGTTTTGAGCGCGACTTTAATTTTAATGATGCCGCGGCGAACAACGATGTTACATTAATATTACTGGCATTGATTTATCACAATTAATTTTAATCCCGCATATGATTATCATAACCGCCGAATTGCGTTGTTGGGGCAATATGCGCAGATACTCGTATACCTCTAGTCATTATTGTTCTCAATTCGAAACTCAACACAAGTTTAGTAACAATGCAATATAGTTCCTTGAAGCATTTATTAGAGCGCGTAATGCGCGCATGCTACTGATAATATTCTGCGGCATTCATGTATACTACGCAGCATTGAAACAAGTTATTCGACTTACTACGCGGTAGACCAAGTTGAACAACAAATATACCCGATAAGAACCGCGAAATAAAATCGGCGAAAAAATGAAATAACTCAAACGCGGCGAATAGAGCGTCACGCGTCACATGAATAAACGAGATCCATCGTCACACCACAGCGTATTCTAGAGACTGGCACCGAACAAGACTTGCCACTCACGAAAAGTTAATACGAAATGAATCTCTCTCTCCTCTCCAGCGCCCCTCGTTACCCGCTGCCAGAAGGAAAGTGCGAGAAATCGAGGAAAGACGCGCCCTTTCCGAGTTTGAATAATGCAGGCTCACAAGTCCTATGCTTAAAACCGATCGGTTCGCCTCGACTCTCTTTCCTCCAGCGGCCTTTCGACCCCCGCCGGACTAAGATTGATTTTAGATTGGCCGGCGAATTGGAAATTCGGCGCGGCCGAGAATGAGATCGGCGGTTGCCACTCTCTCCTCCCCTCACTCTCGGGCTACCGTAAACCCGCGGCTAATGCAATTTGGAAGTGCGACCTAAAACAAAACGAACGTTTGGGGAAAATATTTATATACAAGTCTCGTCGGGGCTCGGACTTACTTTTTCAAGGAGCTCATCAGTACAGCGCGCTGTCATTATCCTGCAATCGACTGTTTTTCGTATACGATGCACTTTCGCGAAATACGACGGAAGACGCGCGAAAATTGAAAAAGATCTTTGACCCGGCAAGTCCAGTCGCCAGAAGCAGTGCAATACACCGCGCTTACAGAGTATAGCGGAGGGAGAAACGACCTCGCGACAGTTGCGCTTTCTCACGGAAATCGATATATACATATATACGTCGTCGCCGGGAGGAGGACATAACTCGTCGCCGGCGGCTCGCATTTATCACACGGCGACACACAAGTGGAAGTCGTTGCCGAGTATTCTTGATCTCGACACGTCTAATACTAGGCGCTCTCGATGCCGGGCACCGGAGATTCGAACAGATCGAACTGATGTGGACGATACGGTCATTCACATTTAGCGTATAACCCTTATTTTCTTTCTGCTGAATCTATAGACTATACTACTGCTACTCGACGAGTCTACTCTGTGTCTGTGTATTACGTTGAAATTGATCTGTTCCGGCTATTGCGATATCTTGTACTCTTATATATGTATATATGCTAGCAATTACGTACTAAAGCTCGCGCGTCTATATATGTGCATTCTTGGAAGTCTTTATCCTCTGCCATTATGCGGATTAAAATTTGAGCACTGCTGCTATGGTCTAGTTCTATATATTAGGTATATTGTGAAGAGCAGAAAGCAAATTTCGCAGGATCGTTCGTGTTTGATTAATAAACGCCAGCTGGAGTGGAGAATTTAATTAGCTCCAATAATCGGCGCGTGTTCTCTCCCTAATTCAAACAATTACAGCGAGATAATAGTTTTCCGAAATAATCAACGATATGCAGCACTTTTGAATCGTGCCTTCATCCTACGGAAATCGTTAAGTACGACGACGTTAATAAATTAAGAATATATAGTACCTATTATAGCACTCCGTGCGCTAACCAGATTCCTTTCAATCTTGCTTCCGTCTCGAAAATCGATACAAACCCATATATAGCCCCTGCGCGAGCATTCATCATCAAAGCAGTAAAAAAATTCCTCGTCATCATCGTCGGTCCATCCCCCCTCGCTCGTCGTCGTGATTTACGAGAGCAGCGCTTTTATTTCTAGCGAAAAATTAGCGAATCATTATCCGGTGCGTCGATCCCACGTCATTTTTTCGCAACAATATCATCCATCTACTGCCTGTTATACAAGAATATACACACACGCGCGCGTGCGCGTAGTATACACATCCGCACATTTTCTTGTATGAAATATCCAGAAGACCGGCAGCTCGACGAAATTCGTGTCGAGCCGAGCGCACACAATGTCGGCGCCGAGAGAACGTCGTGAAAAATGCAGCGCTACTGCGACCCAAAGCTGGAAATGGAATTTTCATGAAAAATGACTTATTAATAGCGTTTGCTTAAGCGCGCGCTCTATGGACGAAACAGATTTAGGCTGGATTATAATCGTCGGCGAAGAAACATCGCTGAGGTTATCGGGGCTAATGGAACTGGCTTTATTTACTGAGTAGTACTACCGCTAATTTGGGGGGTTATCAGTATTGTTGCTGGGAATTAAATTTTACGTACAACGTGTCATTACGCTCCAGTTATTAAATTTCTGACTTAACCCACATGACGTAGCCTTCATAGAATAATACACTCCTCGTAATGAATTTTCTTCTAAACTAATAAACTTTCTTTTGTTACAGGGAATTTCCGGAGGAGAATGGACGCCTTGTTCGAGGTAAATACACTCCGTTATATGTTGATCAAGTCAGCTCGTATATACACTGTAATACATGGAAAATATTCGTTAAAACAAAAAGTAACACAAGAAATGTGAAATAAATTTCAAATCTCAAAACTTCCATTGCATAATCGATACACCTCGCATCATTGAATATAACCAGCCGTAAATTTCCACTCGGAGAAAAAAAGCGTCTCGACGCCCTCGAACAATCGTAATCTTGATTAACAGTGCAACTTGGTAGCCGCGCGCGCGCGACTCATAAAGCAGTCGTAGGAGAAAACGAAGAGGCGAAATGTTGGAAGACCAAACTGCGCCCTATCTTTGTCATTATTATTCATCGGCTTGGAAATCCGCAGTCCTTCGCAGTGCGATGAAAGCGAGCGACTATTCGAAGTTAAATCTCAGATCAGAAAGACAGAAGGACGGACACCACGCGCCGAAAAAAAAGAATAACCCGAGGAATCAGGAAGTGGGAAAAAAGGCGCGCGAATTACCCATTGTCTCAATCAATTTGAATTCTTGTTTCGAGGCGAATGGAAGGGCCTTAATTTCCTCGGCACGCCAGGCGAATATCGAATCGGTCGCGCGACGCAGTCCTTTTTTTTTACTTTTGGCATCGCCGCCGGCGATAACTTTCGCGCGTTTGTACTTGGCTCTCTCCGGATAATTTATGAGTTTTATAAGTTCGGACTCTAGCAGGTCGGAAACGCCTATTTTACGATCTTACTGCCGTCTTATATCTCCATCGATCTCCGCGCGTTCCTTCTCTCTCTCATCTTTTCTGTCTGCTCTATTTTCTACAAGTTTTTAGATCCATGAGGGTTATATATTCCCCGCGGGGGAGGGAGAGAGAGCGCGTCGCGGCGGCCGCCGCCGCCGGCCTTCTTGCGTGAATCACCGCAAATCCTTTGGGCTTCGCGCAGCTCAGCGGTACCCTTTTTGCGACGCGACCATATCTTTTACATATATACTTTTTGGGTGTTTTGTCGCCGCGCAGTGATGGGCAGTGCGGGATTTTTTTGAGATTCGTTATATACTATCAAATCTTAATATAGTAACAGAAAATTTTACAACGACTTGTCCTTCGTGTCGACAGGAGCTGTGGCGGTGGCATTTCCAAGCAGCAGAAGCAGTGTCGCAGAAAGCCGTGCAAAGGCAGACCTTGGAATATCAAATACAAAGTTTGCAACGTGCAGGTATGGATGAGACACCTCGATTTTTCAAATTTACGTATGTGGTGATAATTATTATCAACAAGCGGTACACTCGCTTCTCGACACCGCACACTATAACCGTGTTTTGTAGACTACTGCTACGTGTAGTTTCCCAAGCGAACAAACTAAACTTGACTTCTCGTGCGGCTTATAACAGCTCGGTAAATCGCAACTCCTGGCAGCGCGCGGCTCGAGACAACTGTTTCCAGATCTTAGTTTCAAAAATAATATTGTTTTGCCTTGTTATGACAAGCTCGCTCTATTCCTGTGTGTCGTTTGCTTCTCAAATTTATAACTGACTGTACGTGCAATTTGCTGAAACTTTAATTTAATTTCCACTGCTGCATCGCTCTTCAAAAGAATAGCCATAAAAGACTCCTTATCCAAATGCCTTGAACCGAGAGCCATCCCAGTCGGCCTTACGCACAGTCCACCCTATCATCGACTGGACTTTACGGCTCGCTTATCCTAATGCCCCCTGACCAGCTGGAAGCGTATAGTTGTGCTATATAAACGCACACACACACACATATATCCTGAGTCACACGAGGACTGCAACAACGGCCGCCTGCAGGCAGATATCGGCGACGGCCCGCGGGGACGCGGCACACGATGCAGGTGACCCGACCCACATTTTCCCGGAGTCAGCCTCCTCATCCTCCCCCTACTTCTCGTCCTAGTACACAGTATATCCTCTGCGAGAGTATATAGGAGGGAGGGATTCGGGACGAAAATTCGTCCTCGTCCTCACGGAGTATACGTATGTAGCTCTGACGCGCGCAGGGAAGCCGGCGATTCTCGAGTGTTGAGGCGCGTTTTGGCCTCGTTCGGATATCTGCCAACTGGATTTGCCGAGTTTACAGAGAGAGAGAGAGAAAGGCTGTACACACACGAGCGTAGCAGCCTGTACTGCAGATTGCCTGCGATGACTGCGGACACGTGTCTTTGTTCCGCGTTGGATTTGATCCGTATTTAGTTTTCTCTTTTTTTGTTTCTTTTTGCGGAAAGAGAATTTGATCGCGCGTTGGCTCGTAAATCTCATTGGCATGCAGAGGACGCTTTTTTATTATTACCTATAGGTATTTACTTTGCCGCAGGCGACTTTGGGGATAAGTGATGAGAAGAATTTATGGTGGGAATTCAGCAGGTCGTAAAGGGTTTAGTTTGAGATAGCATCTAATATGACATCCCAGCCGGGAAACTCATAGCTGTCCGACGCGTATCTTATCTACGATCTAGGAACCCACAACAGGTATACAGAAGATTAGTCGACCGAAGTAATCAATCTCTTCGGCAATTATCCGTTCAATAATTGTCGTATAATTTGGGAAAAAACGAATCTCTTGACTCGTTTCATTGTAATTTACATAATAAATGTGGATTGCGTGACTCCGATAAAATCTTCACAGGTATTTCCGATTCCGAATCGTTTATAATTTAAAAAGCAGTCCTTCAAAAAATCTCGTGTCCTACGCATTACTGTCAATGTTTTCTCCTAGGAGAAACAGAGCAGCACTTCTGGATGTAGATAATCGTTCATTCATAACGTCCGAGAGCAGCGGTTAGCGCGGATGAGGCAGCAGCAGTTGACGCCGCGCGCGACTACCGCAGCGAAATCAATGCGGGCTCGAGGGTAACGAGACTTGTTATACCGGCGAGTCTCGTGATGCAGGAATGTTTGAACGGCTCTACGCTCGGATAGCTTCGCTCAACACACGGGTGTAGCCGAAGATGCGCACTGGATCGTGCACTTCTACTGTTTGAGATTCCGTGCGATATCTGTCTCCACATTACGAAAACTTTGCGTGTCAGATGTCTGATAATTTCAGTATTGACTTTAGCCTCCAAAGCACTTTCCATCATCGCATAAATAAATACAGCTCCGTAAACCCTGACCACATAATAACGCTTCTCTTATATACAGCCCCGTAAAAAACTTATCCAATCCGGCTGGGAATCCAAATCAGCGCTAAAATCACTAAAGACCTCTCAACGAGCTAAGCCAAACATCGGAGCATCCGGTGAATCGCTTTTCTCGGCAAACAGCCGCCATCTCCTTAGCCATAAAGCAGCAGCAGCAGTCTTACCTCGAATAATGAGAGCAGCATTTTCCCCGATTACCGCCTGCAATCGCGGCGAAAGGAAAAGCAGAAGCAGGTACCTATATATACCGTAGAGCTTTTTTACGGCTCGTCACTTTTGACCGAGAGATCCGATTGGACGAAGGAGTGGAGGAAGAAGAGAGAGAGAGAGTGATTGACATGAAGCCAGGCGGTAAAAGCGGGACACGCGACGAGCCCTACTCATCTCGTGTCCTGTGGTCTCGACCTGACAATCCCTCGGCATTATACGCGTCGCGTCGGCCGCTCACACGCGATACTCTGCTCTCAGCCGTGATTTTTTTTATCGCCGCCAATCGCGTTTACCTCTTCGATGCTTCTTTTTTTTTCTTTCGCTCGTATTTTTTCTTCCGCCGGATCGTATGGGCGCGAGGTGAGCCTCGGCTGAGTGGCAATTTCTCGTTTTATGTCGCCTATATACACGGGCTTTGTGTTTTTGGATTTTGTTTTATTTGACGAGAGCAGGCAAATATTGAGAGGGATGCTGCGGCAGATTTGTTTGCGTCGTCCTCGCATATAATATTCGCATGGATTTCGTACGTTTATTTACATCAAGTAGAAGCTTCAAAGTTTGGTCAGACGCCGTCTTTTCAGAAAAAAAAAACTTCCCATCACATTCACCGGTGAGCACCGGATTTTCAACCGTAAATTTTTCACGAATTAATGCGCACATCCAAAGCTGCGAACGTATGAAAAATGAAAAATTATTACCTCGGAGTAGCCTTTCCCGTTGAGCAGACAAAAATTATCGCAGTATAGCGTGTGTGTTTGTCCGAAAGAGTAAAGCAGAGAGTTGGCTCGTAATGTTTTCCGGAAAAGCTACTGCGACCCTTTTTCCAGAACACGAGCACGCGTTCTCTGTTCTTTCAGATTGCTACCGTTGCCCTCTCAGCCCATTGGCTTGAGTAAATGAATAGGTTGGCTCTCGCTTTCTCGACCGGACGTTACCGCTTACAGGGAAACATGTAGTCATCGTACGAATTTGACCTGGTTTCCGCTGCTAACCAGGCTTGAAAGGTAGGGGGGAGGGGAAACTACTGGTACCGAGGGCTATTCACCGCGACTGATATAACCGAGTGACCTTTAGCAAATCCCGGGCCGGCTCCTACTGTTGTCGGCGGACGGCCTGGACGACCGCGATTGTTTCACCGGCTTCATTCCGCTAAACGAATCTTGGATGTGTCAGCGACTTTTTTCATCCAGCCTGTATACATGTATTTTCTCATATTCCGCGTCTTGCATGAAAGAGGATCAATTTTGCGCGCTTTCAGAAGTCAAATTCTCGGTTTTTTTTTTCATTCTCTCTCGTTCGTTCGTCGCGTTTGTTTTTTTTCCCCCGACGTATACCGGTTTTCCAATTTAAACGTCGGGCGTTTTGAAAGGGATAGATTTAGCGGCCGGAATCGACTTAATCCGTGTACGGAGCGAATAACCATTTAGCCGGGCGCGCACCGGGATGAGACTTGTGAAATATAAGGAGATTTAGTGTGATGAAGTTCTGAAAGCCGTTGCCACAGATCCGAAGTCATCAGATCGAGAAGTTTCGAATTAGTATTATATATTGTTATGCCTTTCAAGCGTCGTATATATTTTCTTTGTATAATAATAAAAATTATTTTTTCCCAGAAAACATTTTATATATTTATCTTCGAGTCTTCTGAAAAGGTTTTAAGCTCGAATGTAACGTCGAGAATTCTGTAATGCAAAGAAACACAGGCCGCGTATTTGCGTGCACGAACGCTTTTTGATTCGAGAAATATACCTTCCGTGCGCACGCTATTTCGCCGAGAGAGACGGGAAAACTTTCAACCGCAAGTGCTCGTACATATTCCGGGCGAGGCGTATTCGAATGTCTCCGAGGGGAGCAGTAACGCGCGGGAATTTATAATTTTATGGAGACATGTTGAGTCTGTCAGTGTGAATTTTTCAAATCATGATTGGAGGGCTTTCAGAGTCCTTTCTATTCACCGGCAAGCGCAGCGCGATTGAATTTATTTTCAAAGCTTTTCGAGCCTGAAAAATATGCGTTTTGCATTAAAAATATACCAAAAAAAAGTCGAGGCCAATCACGATGCCGAGAACCGACTGATCCTGCTGAGACTTCAAAGTCACAGTCCATTGAGAGAAACTCCATCCAAAAAAAAAAAAAAAAAAAAAAAAAAAAATCAGCTGTCGCACCGATAAAGCTTCCAAGCATTCGCAAAATTAGAGCTTAGCACTCGGACGCCGCGTATATTCCGACGACGGCGCGGATAAACGGGAGAAAAAGCTGGCGGTGCGCAGGTCGGATTTTCACTTGAAAATTATCACGGCGTCGGCTGAGTTATTGTCCTCCCGTGGCTTTTAAAAGCGACAATCGACTTACCACACTCTCCCCTCTCTCTCATACTCGTGGCCGTAAACGAGGGACGTTATTTTTTTTAGCTTCTGCTGAAATATCCGTTATAGCGATTCTCATGATTCACTCGAGTGAAGTACAGAGAAATGATCTTTCTTTTTTGCGTTGGTTAATCCAATTCATATACTTCAACCGCGCCTCCCCACTCGAATTATATAACATTTGCCTTTCATTCCAATTCGTTCTAAATGCAAAATGAAACACCGTATGGTCGGCACTCGAATTAAAAGACCTTCCTGATGCTCGCGCTTCTTTTTTAAACGCGGTGCGCGCACGGTCCGTGAATTTAGCTTGTTCGGGACAAAAAATCCCTGTGAAGAATTTTTCTTTCACGAGAAACTCTTATGTATATACCATGTTATTTATACGTCGGTTTATCTCATCCTTTATTTATCCTCTCTTCCTCGTCAAAGACTCAAAGATTATTCGTATATATTTAATTACACACTCGCCGTTTCCTTGAATAACGACAGCTTTGAGAATCTACGGGAAAAAAAAGAGGTGCGCGATAATCAGGTTTGCAACGCGGTCGACAGGTTCCCTCAAACAAAAACAGAGCCGCGTGCGCTTGACGCGCACAAAAGTGTCGCGCACCTGACCAGCTCTCTGAACCAGGTGCGCGCGCCTTTATCTCGGCTCGTTCTCTTTTCTTGGCCGGATCCTTTGTGAGAGCGGGGCTCTCTCGCGTGAGCGGAATTCGGAAAAGGAGTTTTACCCAGCCATCGCATCGGCGCCGCTCATTTCCAGGGAATGTTTTTTCATTTTCGAGGACCGAAGTTTCAGAGCAGAGCGACAAAGGGTATATACGTGGCTCGATACGGCTGCTCGACTATACCTGCAGTTTAGCAGTAGCAGCAGGCAATAGCCTAAAGTTCATATGGTAGTTTTTTCGCGTTTCTTTCACTGGAATTGGCTATCAGGTAGGAACGAGGTTCGAGAAACTTTTTACGACACGTTGCAGCCGCGGGCAAAATACGCTCGTATACGCGCCTGGATTCTTTTTGGATTAGGTGTGCGCGCGTTCGAAGGGTTCTCTGCAGCGTATATAAGCAGTGCGGGGAGAATGAGATTGACGTGCTTAAGAAGTTGATCGTACAGTTACGGAGAAAATACAAAATCGAATCTTTAGCTTGTATTTCTGAAATTGCACTTATAGCCAAACACATCACTCTTTCTCTCTGTTCAAATGGCAATCATCGCCGGACTAACAAACATCCGACGTTTCCGCGCTACTTTAACGCGCGGCAGAAGATTGAAACACTTATCGGTCCGATAAAACGTGCGCCCAATGGAAAGCTCGCGCGCCATCCGGCCGCGTTTCGAGCGAGCAAACACACGCGGCGAAAAAGCCACGAGCAAAAAGCTGCGCGCTCGCGCGCGAGAAGACGCTAAGAGAAATAAAGTAGCCTTTCGACGAGTACCGGAGAACGAGAAAATGGAAGCGTGACCGGTCATACCGAGAGAGAGAGAGAGGGGGGGGGTGAAGCGCAAACGTGACTCTCGCGACTGCACGTGTGTGTATATGGATGAGGCGAGAAGAAGAAGAAGAAGTCGATGAGCAGCAGCAGTAGTGCGGACGAAGAGGTTAAGGAGTGCCGTTTCCGCGCTATTTTTGCACGTATGAAGAGGTCCTGCTCTCAGAAAACGTAGCGTACGTATTTCAGAGGATATTTCTGTCGCGTATTTTGTTGCAATTGCCAGGCTGAGAGCGTAGCTTTAAAATGAATTACCGAAACGTTGAATTTCACGTGGTTTATGCTTCGATCTGGATTATCGGACAATTTTATAAAGCTCGTATTCGATTCGACGACGTTTTCTTACGTGTATAAGGTATTGAGATTGACTGTCTTTTCTTTTCTTCTTCTTCTTCGAGAGAGATAGTGCATCAAGCTCGGTGTTATCATTGTCCCGCGAATGAACCGGGATGTCTACTGTAGTGTTTTCTTACATCACATAGTGCTTGTACATTTGGCTCTCCTTAGTTCTTCCATTTAAAAATTAAAGTCGAATAAATTATGCAGGTGTAAGGCAGCTACAATATAATTCACGTCGTTTAAAATACTTTTACTCTTGCAACCGAGTTACTTTTACTGCAGCGCGTTTCTGCGACTCTCGCAGACTCTTATTAAAAAGCGCATGAAAATATAGCAGCTAATAACTTTAATTAAACTGCGGCATGAAGCGCAGCACAGAGGAAGGTGGGCAAAAGCCAGCAGGTGTGTACAGCATAGTGCATTATACATATACGCTAGGCTTTCTGAATGCTAGACTGCCGGATCTACAGAGTTAGACACTGTAGGGCCGGCTGGAACCGCGTAAATGCGTTACACACTGCTTAAGAGCAGCCACGAGAGGATAGTGAGAGAGAGAGAGAAGAGTTTCCGCGTTTAGACTATTCATAAGCCGCTTCGGCTATTTTCAAGCCCCTTTCTACCTCCGGCCTTTCGATCTCTCGCGCATAAGCTTTCATCCGATGTACCGATGAAACTACTATCGCCGCAAATTTGCTGCGGTATTCATTCAGATACGCGCGCGCTCTCTTTCCTTCATAAATGTATAGCTAGTTGCATTGGTGATGCTATTGAAATGCCTTTAGAATATGCCTTATTTTCTTCCCTCAGCTATTTTGAGCGCTGGTCTATGGGATTGACTTTTGAGATGGAACGCTGCAGTTGTTTCTTTCTATTGTTTCTTACTAGTAGAACCAAACGGATACGGTCAGACCGAAATACGTTCTCGTGCAATTGTCAGTAGTAATTTTACCGCGGATATGTGTTGCAGATGACAGTTTAGAGGATATTTTGAAAATAGATATTGCCGTTATTCTCGGAGGGAAGGTATGTATGTGGGTTACGTAATCGTGAAGGTCTGGCGTGTATATTTTCATGAAGATCCGAATAGTAGGTATAAAGTACAGCTCAGCCAAACTTCCTAAACACTGTTTGCTGTTGCAGCTGTTTCAAGTGTTTACTATTCTAACTTCTAAGAAAATAATAAGTTCGGTGTTCTATAAGCTAGGCGCGGATATATATATATGACGCTTCAAATGCAAAACTTTAGAGATGTTAGAAAATACTCCAGATCCTTGTGAAATTAGAATCAAAAATTAATATCAAGTTGTTGTGGCCTGGCTCAAACTTACAGATAAAATACGCATACTTTGCGTTTTCATTAAAATTTCATTCTAAACAAAAGATCACCTACCAAAATGTCGTGGCAGAATATTTCCAATATAACTGCTAACACGCACGCACATTAAAGTCCAGCATGTATATAGGTATATACCTCGTGACAATCGACATTGTCCGCAGCGACCTATGCATCGCGCAATCATTCCACGCACACACCCGCCGAGATGAATAAATGAATCGGCGTAACTGCAAAGGTCCACACACAGCGGAACACAACTCGCTGGAGTTTTGTTTGCTCGCCCTCGGGGCGGGGACGCTTAAATCTCCTATAGGCGCGTCGGTCGTTCGATTTTCCTGCCCGAAGGCCAGATAAACTTTGTATTTTTTCTTTCTTTTTTATCTCTCGGCGTTGATAAAGGGCGTATATATATCGTCGCGACGAAATTCCTGTGTGCGGATTATTGTAAAGTTTATGAAAGGGAGGGAAAAATAAATTTTTACAAAATTACACTTCCACGTCATTAAAATTGTATAATAATATATACCCGATGCTTTCTGTTCCAGCCATGCGACAAGCCGTTCGACTTCCGCTCAGAGCAGTGCTCAGACTTCGACAATGTACCATACAGCGAACAGCTGCTCAAGTGGTACCCGTACTACGACCCGTCGCGACCTTGTGCTCTGATCTGTCGGGGCGAGCAACCCAATGGCAGTAATTCCGCCGTCATGGCGGCCTCCGCGTCTGAACAGATTCGCGCTTTGAAGGAACGTCTGCTCAGCAGCGTCGAGGAGTACGAGTCAGACGAGTCGATCGTCGTGCAGCTCGCCGAGAAGGTGCAGGATGGCACTAGGTGCTATCCTGATAGTCAGGATGTCTGCATCAACGGCGAGTGTATGGTGAGTTGTACATTGTTTATTTATCTATATCTGAAATCCAAGAGTGTATATATATATATATATATATACGTAAGCTCTCGTAATCGCATCTCCGTCCTCTTAGAAATTCACGCGCGTCAATCATTCGCTGCCCCGCCTCGCTTCAATTATTCGCGATAAGAAACTGTGTATAGCCTAGGCTTACGTAAATTATGCACAATTGCAAAGGACCTCGTCTCGCGCCACCGAGGCGGCGGCTGCGAAGTTCGAGTCGCGCAATTAGCTCTTAATCAATTTTGCGCGTTTCGCAGGCGATGAAGAAAGTCGCATCCAAGTTTCAAGAGCCCGAATAACATAAACAATTTGACGTAACGAGCCTCTTGCCTCCCGCCAAGGGAGAGGGCAAGAACGCGAGAATTGTTAACGAGCTTCGAATCCACTTAGCATTGCATAATTCTCGAGTCGCTTTCAAAGGACTTTTGTACTGAGGTCGCTTGGCGCCTTGGATATACAGCCAATGATTAAAGGAATTTGCTTCGTTGTTCTTCGCTATTTACTCCCGCGATATCGAGTTTAACTCTCAACACCGCGATGATGAGTATTATATGTACGTGTGCGTACTGCAGCTAATTGACTGCACACGCGCGCTTGTGTATACTTGATGCTTTTCGAATTTGACTTGCAAAAGTCTAACATGTATGTAAGTCATCATCAACCCAGTTCAGCTACATCCTCATGAATTGCAGAAACGTTATATAATACAACGTGAGTGTGTGTATTCATAAAACCTATACGCCATAAATTTCAATGTTCATCGACGACAAGCTATACAGAAATCGTCTTCTTCATCTTCAAAAAGAAAAGAAATCGCGGAGGACCAATCATGCGTAGTTTATCACGTCGAACCAAAGGTGAAATTAAATCGAGCGCAATTACGTGCTGGCGAGAGAGTAGAACAACCGAGACGATAATTTCCAGCGGCAATTTCGGTGGAAGCCAGCTTAATAAGGAGCTTAATAGGCAGTCAAATCTCCCTTTCATGTATAACATCAGCTTAATCCTCAGATCGTATCTTCCTTTTACTTTGGCTCTGTTGGAGCCGCCTTACTAGACGTCGAAGGTATACACATCTACACACACGGCTCCATAGCTTCGGATAAGGGATGAATAATGTACTAGCAGCCACGAGACTCCCTCGCATGCAGCCTGAATGACAAATCAGTCGCGCGAGCTTTTCTCTATCCGGCGCCTCGTGCCGCCGTCGACGTTAATTCGAAATTCTTTGCGTGCTGTGAGCGATACGCTCAACTTTTTCCTTAGACTACTAGTCCCTGCGGTTTGTAATAATTTTGCCGCACGACGTGGCTCGAGATTTCACATGGTCCTCCAGAGAGTCTGATTTCTGAGAATGACTATCGTTCGAGATCACTTTGCGTGTAATAAATTGTTATTTCATTTATAATTATACCTAATACGCAAAGTTCGAAACGCTGTTAGTATACACTTCCCTGAACAAAGTAGGCCGCATAATATTATATTATACGGAAAGTTCGAAACAAATTAGAAAGTTAAACGTATAATTAATTTGAGAGCATTAACATAAACGTTTCAATATTTGCAGAGGGTCGGTTGCGATATGAGAGTCGGCAGCAACAAAAACAGAGACGCCTGCGGTGTTTGTGGAGGCGACGGTTCAACGTGTAATGTTAAATACGCCTGGACCCTGGAATTCACGTCTGCTTGTTCTGAAACTTGCGGAGGAGGTATGCTTTACATATTTTTCATTACCATGTCTCATTGTAAATTTATCTCTCTCCTTGACGGGAGAGAATTACATGCAAATTCGAAGAGAAAAGGGAAAAAAAAACATTTACTTTCGCTTTGAGTAAAAGTATTTTATGATATTGTGTCGTATAACACTATTGAAAAACGCAAGAATGTCGATGTGAAATATAAGCATATTTTTGTAAACAGGCTTTCAAATTGCGTCATCTGTATGCAAGAGCACTGGACCGGAAGAAAGCATTGTCGACAGTTCAAAATGCGATGCGGAACTGAAGCCAGAGGTCGTACTTTTGCCTTGCAATACCCAGCCATGTTTGACTAAGTAAGTAACGATGTTGTAAAACATTTATGTAGTACTATATCGAATTAAAATTCTGGTTTGAAGTTAATAATCAATGAGCTTCCCAACATGTTTTCCAATATTCGAAAAGCTCTGCCGTTGCATAATCTTCAATCTACATAATACGATGTACACTGAATTCAGTAGTGAAGCTCAAAATAAGTCAGGCATACGAGGGAAGCAGTGCCACCTGAAAGCAGCGATAATATTTTCGACAACAGTTTACCCGTGACAAAAGTGCTGAAACAACGATCGCTGCAGAGCCTCTCAATTCTCTCGGCTTCCACCGATCCAAACATTTAAGCGACATCGGACTTTTTCACTTGGAAACTCTTTGAAAGCTCGCCGTCCTCTCCTCGTGGCAACAGAACTGCAGCGGCGATAAATA
Source organism: Cecidostiba fungosa (assembly GCA_900474305.1). NCBI lineage: Eukaryota > Metazoa > Arthropoda > Insecta > Hymenoptera > Pteromalidae > Cecidostiba > Cecidostiba fungosa. The sequence goes on along the minus strand of UCOJ01000154.1, from coordinate 141,777 downwards.
CGAAAATCGTCTGCAGCAGCTAAATAACTGAGGAACGAGTAAAGCTCGCGTGAAAGCTCGTGTGCGTGGCGCGTCCAAAAGTTCGCGGAAGTACTGGCAGCGAGAGCTTTCAGCCTTCCAGTCCGAGCGAGGCCATTAAGTGGGCCAAAAGGCTGCTGCTGCTGCTGCTGCTGCTGCTGGGGAGGGACGAGGCGCGCGCGCGCGACGACAGAGAGGCGATAGAAGCAGCTCTCTCGTACACCTTTTTTTTCACAGACGTAAGAGAAAACGAGAAACAAGTCGCAGCCCTCCCCCGACGCTCATGTAGGACAGCCCGACGATTTTCCGCTGGTGACCGAAAAAGCCTTCTTTTTTTTAGAGCGAGCAGACTCGGTGCGCTTAATTTTCCAGCGAGCAGCTTTCTTTCGAGCTGGTTTATCTATCGCTAATCTCAATTTAATTACGTAAAGTATAACGCGTCTGTGTGCTATTTGTTTTAAACTTTTGACGAGAATAAATAAGTTGGTTCGACAGTTGCTCGTTACAGCCGCGGCGAAGCACCTGGTAAACAGTGAGCCAACACAATATAGAGTAAGAACAAAAGCATCAACAGTGTCAAACTCGAGCGTCGTTTTTCGGCGTTTGCGCTTGCGCCCGTTAATAATAACGAGAACATCGAAACGCGGCCGGCAAACTCGTGCTCTCTCCTCTCGATCCAATTGTTCGGATTTGTCGCGACGAATGTGCAACTCTCCACACCCCGGTAATTGTACTATATCTATAGAGCGCGCACGGCGCCGAGAGTATCTAACAGTTCCGGAGACAAAGCTCGCGCCCGCCCGGCTGCGTGTTGTTAATAAATCAGGGCAATGCTCGGGGCCCGTTAAATCGCTCTAATTGCTTTACTCGGCCGAATTTAGTTTAATTCAGTTGCATGCCGAGAGCGCGTGCTTGTGCTGCTGCAGCGACCCCCACGAGACACGACGACGCAGGCATTCGAGGCAGCCGACGAAGGCCCCTCTCGCATTCCCAAGCGTCGTCGTTGTCTGGGCCGTCCCAAACTACTACTACTACTTGGCGACTAGACTACAAGTAGATAAGTTCCCGATCGAGCCCGGTGATTAGCGCGAACGAGGGCCACTTGACGCTTCCTAGGCGCGCACGACTACGTGCGCCGGCGTGATAATGACAGTGGGATTGAGATGTGCTGGTGTTTGATGCTTTTTCGAAGGTCTATTGCATTTCCGGAGGTTGTAGGATAGATTCAATTCAATCGAGCTCGATGTAGGGCACGTTACGTAAAAATGTGAAGAATAGTCGGAAACTTTTGCGATTTTTAATTCTTCCTCCTCGCTAAACTGCATTTCGTAAGCTGCACTTAGTGAAAAGAATTATGCATGCTGTGGTAGCATTTTTAAAAAGATATTTTTTTACAAACGTACTTAAACTGCAATTGAAAAAAAAGCGCGTGCTTAGTAGCGTGAAATTAGCGAAAGAACTGTCGACGAGCGTCGACAGCCATAACCGGCTTTAATATTTCAATTAATCCGAGAGTTCGCGAGGCACGTCGACGGTCGATGCGAGTCGGCGATATATACAGAGTATATACGGGGCGCGAGTGAAAGGGCATTTTCATCCCTCTTTGACTCGAAAAGCGTTCCACTTCCCTTCGCCCCGTCCACCTTCCTTCCGCTCTTCCTCGACTGTCACGCAGCCTACTGCTCCCCCCGCTTCAGTCCGGCTCGCTTTCAACCGAGTATACGAAAGAGAGACAGAAAGACAGAGAGGGAATCTTTTCAAAGTACCCGCAGTGTGGTGTTCTCTCTCTCTCTCTCGGGGTGGCTCTGATGCCGTGCACGAGACGACGACGACGACGACAACGAGCGGAGAAAGAAGAATGGAACGGGCGGAAGAGATAAAAATTGCGTGTGCGTCGACGAGAAGAGTCGGTGTCTTCTTCACGCGTGTCATCGCACGCGGAAACGTCGAGTGCAGTGCGACGAACGCGGAGAGCAAAGCGATCGATAGATCCGTCTGCACTACAATACATATATACACAACACATGTGTATAGGTAGCCGAGAGAACGCGAAATTTAATGCCACGAGGCGAACTACTACTCTGTGACATCAGATTCGGAGAGGCTGATTGATTGAGTGATCGCGAAAAGGATGTCTAGTGGCCGTGCGAGAGGGAGGGACACGGATAACGCGCGCCGACGAATAGCTGCAGACGGCCTTCTCTCGTCTATCGATAATTGACGCGATTCTTTTTTTCTCCCGCTCGCGCAGCAGCGTTTGACACGCTTTTACGAGCTTCTCTACGCTGTGCTTCAATTTTCTAGCTATAATCCAGTAGCTCTCTCTCTCTCTCTCTCTCTTTATACGCGCGGCAAAATCAATAAAAACGACGAAAACATTACGCCCGTGTAAAAGAGAGAACGTACGAGCTTCGTCATCCAGAGATAGTTGAATGCAAACGTCGCCTGTTGTAAGCTTTCTGTCGGAAAAGCTCGGTTGAATTCAATGCTGCCGACTACGTGAGTAATGTGGCCTTTGATTCCGCCGACTTACACGCGCTTCTGCGCGTCTCTTTGCGCAGAACACAATGGGCTCACGGCTTATCGCGCCTTGTCCGTCGGTTCACTTCTCTCTCTCTCTCTCTCTATCTCTCTCTCTCTCTCTCTCTCTCAGAGTCTTGCTCTATTCAGTGTCGACGAGAAAAATCAACGCAGTCCCGGCGAGTGTAAATATAGTTTTCTAGCGGCTAAAACGTGCTCTTAAGTAATTGAATGAAAATTCGCGATAGTTATATTCACGATGAATACATGTAAAATTGTCCCTCAATAATGTAGCTGATGATTCGTTTTTGTTGCAGCTACGTCGGAGGGAATTTTTTACTATTTAATGGAGATACGCATTTATAACTCGATCAGACCGCGATCATGTTAACGCGCAAAATCTATACGGAAGAGTGAATCAGATGGTATAAAAGTAAGCTCGATGGGGCGATACAGCTCCGCTAATTGGAAGTGTCAGATGTAATTACTCAAGCTTCGGTGCGTTTCTCTCTTTCGCCGGGCACGTGTTGATGCTCAAGGGACTGCTGACAATTTTATCTCTTAATCTTCTTATTGCTGAGACAATAATTGCGTTCTTTGAATTTCCCTTTGACTCGCGAAGATGTATATCTACAAGCTGCGGTGCTAATGATGCCGTCTAATGAGAACTTTGGTGGAGAGATGTTGCTCGAGATTAACGCGTGTCTTATACACCGATCTGGAATTAGATTCTACAGTTGTCGATATTATCGGGTTTGCTTGGTCTGCAATCTAATTACTATAGAACCATTTGGGATTCCGATGCCTGCAGTTTGCTCTATTTTGGTCAAGCTTGTTTATCAGGATTACGAAACTTTTAAATGCTGTTCTAATATCATTATATATATAGGATTTAAAAAAAAACACGCACACGAGAAACTTTTTAATAAAACTAAACTTCCCCGACAACAAAGCTTCTGTTATTCCATGCTCACTCAGCCGTTTAAAAAAAAATAAACGCATCAAAAAATAAAGTAAAAGCTCTGGAATTAAACAACTTTCCTCGGCCGGAAATAATATTTTCAGAGACGCTTAAAAATGATTTCCATTTTTAAACGTATAGCAACTTTGCAGTCGCGTAACTCATTCTCTCGCGCGCGCGGGCGCAGAATCTTCAAAAAGCCAAAAAACTTTGATAATAAAAGTTTATAACGCAGTCAGCATAGTTCACTGTGCAGCATTACAAAGTATAAACCAAAATTGTTTTTCCCCTCGAAACTTTTGCCGCGCTTACGCTTTGCCCCGTCGCAATTAGCCGATATTAATCATAGTTTTAATCATCACGACCTTATTCTCTTGAATTTCAGATGGCTGACCGGCGAGTGGAGTAAATGCAGCGTATCCTGCGGCGGTGGCTCCAGGAGCCGCGCGGTCTTCTGCATCGAGGAAAACGGAAACGCCACCAGCAAGGTAAGCACGTCATTTCGCTGTAAATAAAGAAGAGAAAAAAAAGAGAAGAAGGAAACGAGCTTGTATGCTCGACGCACGCGCCTGAATAAATAACGAGACTACGCGAGAGAGGCGCTACCATTCTCATAAGTAATTTACCTCGGGAGAGACTAAGGCCAAAACTAGAGCGGTGGTGCTGTGGCTTGTAAAGAGCTTTTACTTTTGCTCGTAGAGAGAGAACGAGAATTAAGCTAAGAAAATGACTCCTCTGCAGAGTTGTTGAGTTGCGCATGTAAGGAGCCTCTTCAGTACAGCTTTATGCGAGAGAGTGTCTTTTTCTGATTGACGTGATTGCAAAAGCTTTTGGCAGCCGGAAATATGCCGTTATCGATTTTTGATAATGACTCGAATAATATATAAAATGGCGTTTTTGCAGAGAGTAACGTCGTAATTGGCGTCGAGTTTGAACATGTTTTCGAGTTCTTTCATAGTTTGCATTCAGACGTTTTCGAGAAAAATTGGGAGGTAGAAGTTTGCAGAAAGAGCTAATACTCTCTCGTGCTGTGTTATGGAAGAAAGTCTGCGAGACGCTTCTTATAACTGACAAGTTTTCCAATAACTCTTCGCAGTAATGTAAATCTCGGCAAAATCTATTATCGAAGTATAAATTGTGGACTCGACAAACTTTTCCCAAAAATATGCCCAATTAAAATTTGATCTACTTTCTAGCTGATACGCCGGTAACTCCAACAATAATAAGTCGTGAACCGTTTTAAAAAAGCTCACGACGACGCGATAACATCAACCTAAAGAATTCACCTCTCGTTCACAGCTTCCAGACTACAAGTGCAGCGCCAGTCACAAGCCGAAGTACCAGGAAATCTGCAACACCTTCTCCTGTCCAATGTGGGAATCCGGCGAGTGGAGCGACGTAAGTATATACACACATGTGCATACTTCGCAACGATTTCGTTTATTTCGAACGGAGGTTCCCGGGAAATATCGCGTATACCTCCGGAAAGTGCGTGAAAACTTGTGCGCTCTCTATTCTGAATCCATTTGGCAAAAGATATACAGAAAAAAAAGCTCGAATACTAAAAGCACGCGTGCCTGCATAAAATCCGATTCGGCTTTCCGACCTCACTTTCGGCGACTATTCGGCCGAAGTATAGCGTTCCGCACTGGATTTATACAGCCTTCGTTTCCTCGCGAAAATAGAGGGAAAAATGATTCGGCGAAAGCTTCTCTTCTTTTTTTAAGCGTCAACCGAGCACGCTAGCTTTATCTACGGTATGTGTGTGCGCCAAAAGTATTCTTTGCTTTTAATTCGGCATTAATCTCATTGCGTACACTCGCTCTTGCTTTTTGCCCTCGCAGCATATTAGACTGGTATTTGCTATTTTTTGCGAGGTTATTGCTCTTTTGAAACTGCTGTATAGTTTAAGTGTAAGGAAGATTTCATAATATTACTCGATTTGCAAACTTTCAAATAAAGACAAAATAATAATTGTGAACGTAATATAGTGAAGTAATACTCGAGTAGAAAACTCTTACAAAATAATTGTGTTAATTGATTATAAACAAGATTGCAAAATTTCGTAAAAGATTAATCCTTATATAGCTCGACGCAGCGTCTAAATAAATCAGTTTTTCGCGCAGAAAGTAAAGCAGCGCAGTATGAAAAGCTCGGCCAGTGAGCTCGGTGTCTATAAAAGCTCGAGAGTTTCCAAATAAAGATTAAGAAAATATCAGTCTTTTAAAAGAAGAGCGAGGGATTAAAATCTCGAGGCCGATGCGCCGCTATCAAGTCGGCGACTTTGACTAGCAAACTTTTTCCCCGCAGCCGTTGCACAATAAACAGGAACGCGCCGAGGGATCAGGCGAGTTCGTCGAAACTTTCGCGCTTTCTCTCGGCGGGGAGGGAAAAATTCGAATCGCTCTCTATTCCGAGTGAGCACGCCGGAGCTTACTCGAGCGTTGCGTTATTCATGAAGACGAGGCTCCTAACGATTTAGCAACTGCGATAAATTCCTCATATAATATATGCCTAATTTGCTCCGAGATGTGATAGACTGGCTGACTGTATATGCGCTCTGACGCCGAGCGAATTTCATTACATGGATGTATGTGGTCGTCGGAAAATTTAATTCATCCTCTCCGCATACTCGTGTCAGAACGAATGACTTGCTTTACGTTTCCGCGGCTCGTTTTGGCTGTTGATTTTTAATCGCTAATGTAATAATTCTATCGACAGAGAGCCCGCATTGTTCGCGAAACGGCGCGCATATAGAAAGAAGAAATATTCATCCTCGACTAATTCATCACTGAGTAACTGCTCAATACATCGTAAGAAAAAATCATCCCGGGACAGGACGAGATGTGCCTTTAGTTCCCGGCGTCGTCAACAAAGCATCGTTATTATGTAACTTTTGAATAGGGGAGAGAGAAAAAGCGCACTATTGAAGAAAGGAAGGGACGCAGCCTAGACAGTGGAGCGGGGTGGGGGAGGTGGAAGAGATAGAGAGCAGGTTAATGATTTCGTCGGTCGGAAGGCTGAATAAGCCGCGGAAGACAGGAATTGATAGACTTCCCTCTTTCTCGGCTGCGAGAGCAAATATTGAGCCAGGAGGTTCGCTTTTCTTCGGGAAACACTCCAGGCCCTATATCCTTCCTCTCTCACTCGCTCTCTCTCTCTCTCTTTCTCGCTCTTTTGCTGCTGCTGCTGCTGCTAGCTAGCTCTCTTATTTCCTCTCTCGTTCTCGAGCACTCTCGCTGTCTTTCGGAACTTCCTATTCTCCTTTTTTTTTCGTCATGTTTTTCTTTTTGCTTTTTCTCTGCAGCAGCCACGGTCTTTTTTCCTTAATGGGATGTGAAAGTGCTGCGTCACCCGGCTCGCGTTTCAAGGAGAGGATAATTTTTTCAGCAATTAAAGACGCTCTCTTTCTCTCTCCTCTTACTTTGTGAAGTTTACGTCGTTAGAAGACAAAAAATACCTTATGGCGAGAGCTTATTAAAAGCTGGGGAAATTCTCAAAAGCTCTGTTTACCATTTTTTTGTATAGCTTCGTGAGAGTTTCGAATGAAAAGTATATACATTAGTTGACTCGTAATAAATGTAACCGTAATAAACTCGACAAAACGGGAACGACACGGTTGACTCTAGCCTGCAGACCCACTTCATCCTGCATTCCCCGATTCCGTTCCTCGCCCCACTTTAAGCTACATCTCGTGCACGCATGCATGCGTCCAGGAGTGTCGCGTCTGCGAGTCACTCGTCCGCACGTCGAGCGATAACTCACGCGTGACAAACTTCTCTCTCGCCGAAAAAATAAGAAAGCAGGAACTGCAAAAAAACGGACTTTTCCAAGAACTACCACTAACGAGAATTCCCAAGCGCGAGCAAACAAAAAAAAAAAGAAATAATGAAACATAGAAAACCCACGCGTCTGAGACGACTCGTAAAAGCCTCAGAGTCGCAACTTTATTCGCATTACGCAGCGTCTACTTACTCTCCCCCAGTCTTTCTTCTTCTTCTTCTTCTTCTTCTACTTCATCTTTTTTTTCCGTTGAGACAGTATGCGCGAGCATCGAGACGCGGTCCGTTGTCTCTCAACGCGAACTAGCTCTTACGCTCCGTCCTTGAGCGGCTTGCGGACAAAGTGGAAGCGCGTGGCTTTCTCTTCCTTTGCGTCTGTCTACGCTTTCTTTCTCGCGAGCTTTATTTTCTTTTAATTTTGACGCGGCTGTCGAAGCTATACACGTGCTGGGGACGGACCGGATGGAGGCGATCGATATTTTGACAGCTGTTTCTCTTGGGAGATACGACTATGGGCTGACCAACTTCGGGCTTTTCTACTTAAAAGTGGAAAACTGTTTTGCGTGCACAATGAAATGAATATCTGACAACGTTCCCGTGATAAAATTATAAATGATTTTGTTTCCAGTGCTCAGCGTCCTGCGGTTCAGGCGTGAAGACACGCAGTGTCGAGTGTCGCGACGGCAACGGTCGACTCTCCGACGACTGCGATCCATCGCAGAGGCCTCGAACCGAACAGGAGTGTCGCGCCTCCGCCAACATCGATTGTTCCAGTTGTAAGTTTATCCCTGGCTTTTCTTATTCTCTATTATTCCAGGTGGACGCTCGGCTGCTTCTGCTCTTTCTCACCCAAAGTGGTCATGTTTTCTTTATACACGACCAGCTTGATTTGCAGCCGAGCGACGAAAACGCGATTTCCGCTACTGACTTGCGGGATGCATGCGCTATCGACGTTTATTTTTGGAAAGCAGTGTTGCAGTGTCTTTATTATTCAGTAAGGAAGGGGATGACGAAAAGGCAGACGTAGCATTGAAATATATATATAGGATTTAATTCATCTGATTTTGGAAATACTGCAGTTTCTGACAGATTTACGAGATATTGAAAGAAGAGTAATTTTTTTTAAATCATTAACATAACGTTACTAATTCTGCTTTGATATTCCAAAAGATTATGTTAGTACGGCTTAAAAATACATTACTGAATCAACGTTGTGCCACAAACAAATCCTAATCGGATTATTGAGCTTACAAATGTTTTTTAGCATGACAATTGTACTCCATTTTTGTTTACAAAATAAAAGTCAAGTTTTTGTAGTAGATAAAAGGTTTATACGCAAACTATTAAATCCTTAATGACTCATTATTATTAATTTTACTTTTTTATGATAATTGAATTTCAGTAGCTGTTCCCTCTTGCATTGTTACACTGAAAAATAAAAAAAAAAGTGTACGATGTCAAGGAAGAAACTAAGTTGTTGCAAATAAAGTATAATAAAGAAAAATCTTGTTATTTTCAAGATGGCGATGAGATGACGCAACCGCTGATGCAGCCCTATCCGCCTGCGCCCGTACCGGAGAAGCTCATAGACCAGCCGGTGCCCTCGCAATCAACGTAAGCATACACCCGACAAAACAACTTGGTAGTTTTATATCGAAATTCTTATGGGGTAGTTTGCTGGAGATACTATAGATATACACATCTATATACATGTAGTACGAAATAGTATACTGTCGAGGTCGCGCGCTACTCGCTCATTGTAATACACATATACAATGTCGCGTGTACACTCGTAATAAGAAAGAGTGAAAAGACGGTAAAGCATTCAATATTTCTTGACATCAATTGGTCTGTCCGACAGATATACGATCTACTTTGCCTGTGGCTGGTTGTACCTGAGGTATCCCTTTTCTCGTCTCTTTTTACCGAGCCCTCTTGCTGCTATCTCTTTTGATCTTGTGCTCCACTTCTTTTTACTTGTCTGCGTTTTTTTTTTTTCTTTTACTTTTATGCCTCTGCACTTCTGTCCGTTTGACAGTCAACAGTTCGATACTGCATTGTTTTGTAATGTCACACAGTTAATGCTTCACTGTTTCTTCACGAAAACACCTTTTTTCTCTCTTTCTCTCCTTTTTTTATATTTAAAGATCATTTTACAGACTGGGCAAGGTCTCGTGCGCAGCAAGATTCATGAACAGATAAAGTGCAATGTTCACTCTACATACAGTTCACGCTCTGCACAATAGTGTTAACATGAAAATTTACGATGTTTGATTTCACATATCTTTCGTTTGTTGGAATGTATATAATGATCCAATTTTAGAGAGAAGCTGTCTGATATAGAGCATAGATATCGGAAATTGTGCCGACAAGTCACGACGCTGTTCGACTTGTATATAAGATTGTCTCTGTAAATGCCTTATATATACATAGATATCAGACAACTTTGCTTACACCGTTGAACGCAAACAGCGCATGAGTTGCCACAATTTTTATCTGTTCCAAATAACGTATATATGTGCATTACGTGCGCACAATTGCACAAAATACGAAGGTTAACAGCTGCACCAATCTCAGTTCATCACCTAACAGAGAGAAAAAGTTACCATCGATTATCTCGAGGGAAAAACTTTCACGAAACAAGCGCATAATAATTTCTCGCCGTCATAATTAACGACCTCACGCACGCAACTGAAAATCTATCTCTCGCAGCCATTTCTGACAGAACATTTTCAAATTTCCGTTACAATATTCGACGCGCGATGTGCTGATGCCAATATATTTTATCAATTAGCCAACAATGAGACGATCGATTAATCCGAGACAACGGCGACAAACTTGCGCTTGGAGCGTATAACAGAAACTATAATCTAGCAGTGGCTGCTGCCGTTTCGCCCAAGTTCCGTCTGCATATCGTGCACGCGGCCGTAGCGCGTTTATCCTATATAAGATAATCGCGGCATTTCGCGCCCTCCCGAGCACGCCGAGTCGATGAAACTGGGACGAACGTCCTATTCCAGCGTGTCGTGACGCCCACGCGATATCGATGTGTGGATGATGAAACGCGTTCGGCTTCTCGACTTATGCGTAGCTTCTCTTGTATTATACTACCCTTGCTGTTACGTATTCTCTATTCTACTTTTACGATCGAAGTTATTACAAGTTCAAATATAATTGAAAAAAAATATCAGAAAATATTTACCAAGCCAAGGAAGGGGCCGAATGATTTCTTTCCTCATGCCACGTAAGAATTGAAAGCTAAAGCTCGCTCCGTTATACCGAGGCGCGAAAAACTATCGAAAGCCGTTCGACAAATTGGAATGATGGTCGGCTCGGAGGCGCGAGAAATTGAATGAAGCTCGGTTCCTTTGCTCTGGCAGAGAGAGGAAAGGGGGAGAGTCTGGAGCCAAAGAGAAACATACGATGAGGAAGTAGCGGCCCGAGGAAGAGGCTCGAGGCCTGGCCAGGAATAAGTTTCAATAAGAGCTCGATCGCCGCCGACTGGCGCTGAATAAGTATAAATGGCGAGGAGAATGAAATAACTCGTCGAGCTATATAGTATATATATACCGGATCGTTTTCATTCTGCCCTGGCTATTCTCGGCTATCTCTTCCACTCGGATCTTTCGCGAAGTAACTTTCGAGGAGTTGAAAATTATAACGGGCGGCGCGAGGACGGGGGCCGTGTTATTTAATGCGACGGATCATGCGACCTGCCGATGTCAAAGATATCATATATACATATATAAGGGGCGAAGGCGAGAACGGAAGGCGCGATGCAGATTGAATCGCGAGACGTTCTGGGAAATCGATTTTGCGCGCGAGTTGTAGTGCTGCGTGCTAATTGAAATTCGTTATACTTTGCATGACTCCGTGGTTGATATTGAAAGTGGAATATAGACTGACATTCGGCGAGACAGTATTGATAATATTGACCTACATTCTCCCATACAATCGTTTTCGATTATTATTAAGCACCTCATCTTCGGTATTTCCATTACATTTAAATTTCAACTGATACGATCGGAGATTCATAATCACCAGTCATCTCATATATCACCACACGACTCGTCGACTTCGACAGGTTCATAGCGGACGAGTGGTCGCCGTGCAGCGTCACCTGCGGCGAGGGTATCCGTCACCGTGAGGTCCACTGCAAGATCTTCCTCGAATTCAGCCGGACGATCGCCAAGCTACCGGATCACCAGTGCTCGGGACCTAAGCCTCAGGAGACCGAGAAATGCTCGATGATGCCGTGCAACCTCATGGAAAACAGTCTGGCCTATCGCATCGATACCGTCGGTGACAGCAGCTACGCCGAGAGTAGCCTCACCGATACCTTCAGGTCATCCTCTTTGGCTGTCGGTGGAAGTTCCGCCGCTAGCAGCGGAGGAGCATCAGCCAGTTCGGCGGGTACTGGCTACGAAAGTAATGTCAAGGTGGCGCCTGGAAGTTCCATCAAGACATCATACTCGTGGAAGGAGGTCGGCTACACTGATTGCAGTGCGACCTGCTTAGGAGGTTAGTTCCGCGACGGGATGCTTTTAGATTAAATTGCGACTAAAATTCCCCGGTTGCATTTATTATTGAATCGAGTATTGTAAACGACGGGAGGATTGTGGAATGAAAAACTTATTTCATTCACTAAATCAATCGTGTCAGCACTTTAATTTCACACGTAATTCATTGAAACCCTCTTTAATATTACAGGTGTTCAGGATTTAATAATAACCTGCGTCAGAGATGACACGGGCAAAACTGTGATGCCCCTATTGTGCACCGCGGAGACTAAGCCGGAATCTAGGATAAGAGTTTGCAACGACCACCCGTGTCCTCCAAGGTATGTATACGTTCGAATTCTAAAGCTGCATCAACCCGATTAAAAATTCAAACCCGCACAATCAGTTTTATTCGCTCACTAGCTCACCTAGATTCAACAACTTTGGAGCTATTAAAATAGACTCACAATCCGTAACGTGTAATCTCGGCCAAAAAAAGAAAAAACGTCAGTTTACCTCTTGTTTCCGTTTTCTAAACCACTCGGTTTCCCGCTCATATTTACATTTTCAGACCTCCATACCCGCAGACGGCTGCGGCCTTGGCAAAAACATCGCGCGTCCGACTTTCCAGTAGCACACAATAAGTCAACAAAAGAAAACGGCACGGTTATGCAGTCGAATTAACAGGCGTAAATCTCCCTTGTTTGCAGATGGAACACGAGCGAGTTCGGCTCGTGCCCGAAACCCTGCGGCTTTGGTATCCAAACGCGCGAGGTCACCTGCATCCACGAGGTGACGCGAGGCACTGGAAATACCGTAGCTGTACCGAATCACATGTGTCCACAGCCGCCGCCCGCCGACAGGCAGTACTGCAACGTCTGGGACTGTCCGGTCGAATGGCACGTGGGCGAGTGGGGCAAGGTGAGTCGCGGCTGATATACCTACATGCGAGCTTTTCACTATCTTATTTTTAGACCTTTTGCTCTCGCCGCGCTTATTCAGTGTATTACTTTTATGCCATTCTCGATCCGAACTTTCTAATTAATCAATTATTCACGAGCGCGCGGCATAATAATACTCTCGGTGCAGAAATTGGATATTACATGGGACGTAACTAACCGGAAAATTGCCACTTTAGAATGCTTTCTAGTTAATTAATGCCTCACAGGAACCTATTATCATAGAACTAATGCACGCGCCTCTATCGATGGATAATAATTCGAAAATCATCGTCCGCTACTATATAGCTCGGCTCTCTGTAATTACAAAGAACATACTTACCTATTAGTAGCAAGAGAATAATTTTCAAATACAGTTGATTACAAAATAATAAAAAATTACTTTGACAGTGTTCGCAAACCTGCGGTGGTGGCACCAAGAAGCGCAAGGTGATATGCGAACAGGTGATGGCCCAGGGTCACAAGCAGACGCGACAGGAGCAAGACTGCCCTTCACCAAAGCCGCGCACCGAGAAGGAGTGCAACAGTCGTCCGTGCGAATCGCTGAGTGCCGGCGCTCAGCCCATCATCGCCAGCAAGAACACGACTTACATCCAGGACGAGCCCGGGAAAAAGGTCAACCTGGACATTGGTGGCCAGGCGACGATTTTTCAAGGCACTCCCGCTATCAAGATTCGCTGTCCTGTTAAGAAATTCGACAAGTGAGCCAGACACACTTCTTTTTCTATCAATTAGGCCCGCGAGATTAATCGTGTGCCGGCCATAGCCGACCGACCGCGAGGAAGGGAGGGGAGGGGGCGACGACAATTAATCGCGTTGTAAAACGCGCCATCGGATTCTCATCAATCACGCGCGTCAATCCGCACGAGGCCTGTTGTGTGAAGTTTTATTTTTATCGATGATTTTTGATGGACAATATTTCGGCGAGTTGATATCGATTTTAATATCTTATAAATGAAAATATTTACGGCGAAACGTCAGCCGGGAAATATCGATTTCACTGTCCTGCCTCTGCGGGATTTTATAAATATAGAAGTTTCAATTTCATTTACAAGCTGTATGGATCACGTTTATTTGCGCAGGGCTCACATTGTTTGGAGGAAGGATCACGAGGAGTTACGGAAATCGAAGAAACACAAGATCAACAAAAAGGGAGCTTTAAAAATTGTGGATATAAACTTCTCCGACAGCGGTATATACTCCTGTTGGGGTGAGTCGCGGAAATACCGCTTTATATTTCTCTCGTGTATACAATGCACATGCCGCTCGTTATCGGAAAGTATATGTCAGTTTCTCTTGAACATTGCGTTAATTATTTTTCAACTTGGTTATCTGTTGTATAAATATTGAGTTTTCAAATCTAATTTTACACAACATGACAAAAGTACACTCTTAGCTGCAGAGCCAGTAAAAAAAAAATTAAAAAGAAAAGAACAGAGCATTGTCGGAGAGTTTCCGAGCTCGGAGCTGTATAATTCATAGCACTAAACGACTGCGAGCTCGTCAATCACTATACCTTGCGAGCCGAGCATCGAGAGCCCTCTCATGAACTTGTAAAATTAAAATTTATAGCCGGACAGACGAACGCCGTGATGCATCTCATGGTGAAGCCGAAGCCGCGCGATCTAATGAGCAACGAGGAAGTTTTACGCTCGGGCAACGCGGTGCATCAGCGTCAGGGCGCCCAGCTCAGTTCCGCTCCAGTTAATTCCGGTAAGAATTCCGCTGCACAAGTACCTGGGATTTATCAGTTCTGAAAATGAAGTGGGGATATACGACGAGGCAGTCGCGTCTCTGTGTTAGCCTTGCGCCGAGATTCAATGAGCGCGCAGATTCTTGCCTACACGACTGATTGAACATTAGAAGGCAATTTATCGATCTTGTAACGTCTAGGCTGGCGTAAAAGGCTCCCCTCTATAGTATTTCTTTGTAACTATGATGAAGCTTAACGGTCTTGCGAATTAATTTTTTCTGTGTAGCAAATAAGAACCAGAGTTAGTACGTAGATTTTTTTTTATTTGCAAATGATTGGTAAGCCCTGGGTACCGTATAAGAAATGTACTTTCTTTGCTTATTACGCATTCGTTATTATACCCATTGCAGAGCCATTTTACGGAATCTTCAGCGAGGAAAGCCATGAATCCCGACAGGAGAGTCAAAAAACGACGACGGAGAAACCAGAAAAGAAGAAAAAGAAGAAGAAGCAGCAGCAGAATCAAGTGGCAAGCCCTTCGCCCGCAGGATCCACGGGAAAACACGACTACTCTGTCACGCCGCAGCATCAGGTAAACGAGACTTTATATTCTCAGAAAGATTCTCTTCCATTTTAAATTCTCTTTACAACCCGCTACCTCCATGCACTGAATATACGCCTCGAAACTAACGTGCCGACTATTTGCCTTTCCTTTCTGCTTTCACTCTTTACTAACTGGTGATGGATTGGATGAAATGATAATTAGCCGGTTGAATCGACGGCTACATCTAGTGCTTCAACGATGGTGCCTCACCTCAGTTACCTTATTACGACTATCAAGGTGGGAGTAACACTTACTAACAGTATGTCGTTGTATTTTGTTGATTTGTTATCCAATGTAATTACATGTTAACCTTGTGTACAAGAGAACTTTTGTAAATAAAAAGTATTTTTAAAAAAATATCTGCAATCTGTGAAAAATTTCATTCGAAATCTTTAAAATAGAATATCATGAGCTCTTTTAGCAGAAGTTATCGACTGCAATCTTCGTCGAGGAGTTTAAATTTTTAGTCGAATTATATTGTGGAATGAGGACTGGAATTCCGATGTATGAAATTCGATTTATTGTCAGATAAAAGTGAGAAAATTGGGCGACATTCAATCATAAGTCTTTCATAGAAGTAGATTGTAAGATTCTATTCCAAAAATTAATAAAGTATTCGTGTGTCTAATGATCTCGCTGATGACCAACAGAGCTACTGGCCATTCCAAGACTCGACTAACGCGGACTTCGGTTCCACCGGTACCAGTCATCATCGGGGTTACGAGCAGAGTCAATACCATGAGATGCGAGCAACGACGACGTCTAAAACCCACCACTCGTCTCCAGAAGACTTCCCGGAAGCAAGTCGTTTCGACCCAACCCGCAGCGGCGAGCACGACTTCTTCCGAGGCAACACGGCCATCCCCGATAACACTTTCGGACCTGACGAGGAGCGTATTTTCATCGACGAGGACCCGTTCGAGGCAGAAGAAGCGGTTTTCGCAATCGAGCATAAGGATGTCTCGCGGCAGCCCGAGCCCACATCCCACCACGAGACCAGCTTCGCCGTCCCCACAGTAACGATGGTGAACTTCGAGGGTCACTCGACGCGCCACCACCACGGTAGCACTGAATACGCGGGCAGGAATCAGCGGGGTACCCAAAGCAACAGCCATTTGGAGCTGATCAGCCAGCCGACGATTGAGCGGGAGACGATCACACAAAGTGGATCGATTAAATCTGAGAACGAAGAAGAGGTCGCCAAGAAGAGCTTCATCGAATCGGACAAGATCACGCCCAAGATAGCAGATGATCTCGATAAGGGTGGCTTCGAGCCCTCGGTATCAAGTGTAGCTTCTACCCTGGAAGAAGACGAATCGGAGACCGGCGTGAGGCAGGTAAGCGAGACGTCAGTGATGATGATGGAGAATACTTCGACTACTAGCGCGCCGATGATTTCGAAGATCGACGAGAGGGGGGAGGTTGCAGAAGAGCAGGAGCTAGAGGTCGGCAGTAAAACGGGCAAAGAAATGATGAGGAACGTGGGTGTCGCGGAGACCGCAACGGCCAAAGTCGAGACTAGCAGGAACGTGACACCTGTTGTACTCGGCAGCGAGGACAAGAACCAAGAGCCGACTATCGGATCCGTCGCGGTCTTTAGCAAAGGTATTTGCCATAACGGTATCGAGTAGTTAGTAATTAGAATATTATTTTATCAATGGAAAAAACTTTTCAACAGCTATGGACGATTTGATATTCGAATGGGTCACAACCGATTGGTCTCGATGCTCACAAACATGCGGTGGCGGAGGATTTCAGGTACAATTATAATTCTAAAATTCGTCAGCTTTCACCAGTAAAAAATTAGAACCTTCACAAAATTCCACGTTTTTGTTACAGATGCGTGGTGCGCAGTGCACAGTCCGTTCGGCAAAGAACGATTCGAACGCGACTAAAGTCGCATCTCGAACCGTCATAGGTGCATCGTTGTGCGAGGACGCGGGTTATCCCGTACCAGAAAAAGTACGAGCTTGCGGTGCCGGAAAATGCCCACAATGGTACAGCGGTGAATGGTCGCCTTGCGAAACTTCTCGCTGTTTCAATTGGAAAACCGGTGAGATTGTCTCAAAGAAATTTAGTTGCCTCAAGCAGTTGATCTAACCTTTTATTAATGTTAAAATTTTTAATACAGCGATGCAAAGGAGAGAAATTAGTTGTCGCTTGATTGAGGAATCTGAAAATAAAACCGAAAACGTAACTACTACAGACCCAAGCAAATGTGATGAAGCTATGAGGCCTCCACAAAGACAAGAATGTTATAATGATGCTTGCAAAGGGGTTTGGAGAGTCGGCGACTGGTCAGAGGTATAGATTTAACTTTTTTTTAGAAACAAGGAAAATCTACTTATCGAATTCACTTAATTAATCTCTTTTTAAAATTCGTTAACAGTGCACAGCTTCATGCGAAGAAGACGGAATCAAATATCGAATTTTACAATGTGTTTGGTTTGGAACGAAGAAACCGGCTGGTAACGCTTGCAGGGATATACCTCGACCGCCGGTTATGAAGACCTGTCGTGGACCACCGTGCATTAAAGCTTCGGGTAAAGTAGATTCAATATTGATTTGTTTTTTAATACTGCAAGGATAAAATAACTTTATTTCAATGTACATGTGTACATTACAGAATAATTTATTTAAAATTTTAATTAGCGCAGTTATATTGATTGCTTGTTTAATTAGAAAATTGCAAAACCATAAATACATTTTTTATCAAGCAATCAATTTATATTTTAAAATAATAAATCCATAATTGATTAAATATTTTTCTGAAATTTTTTTAACGTAAATATGATTGTCAAATCTTTCAGACGAGTGTAAGGATCATTCACAGCTGTGCGGACGAGTGAAATTGATGGGCATGTGTCGTGTGCCTCTCTATGGAAAGCAGTGCTGCAAATCCTGTCACCAAGAGCGGCACTTGTAAATCGAATCATGAAGCTCGTTCTGCAATAAGAAAATACGTGCAAAGTAAGAGTCGACCAAAACGAAATTTTCTTACCTTCGTAAACTTGAAATACTGTGTCGTTAGGTATCCGAGTGTTGCGACATTAACTTAATTCCTATATACGAAATTACGAATTTCATCAAATAGGTAGTTCATGGAGAAATTACGTGCGAGTTCCCGCTTGAACTATTTAATGATTGAGCTTTTCTATGTCTAAACTGAATATTGAACTGATCCAATTTAGGAGCAGTTTAATTATTTTTGTGTGCGCCTTTACTCTTCGAACTTTTGGATAAACTAGAACTCTCATGATAATTTTATCTGAGACTGCTGATCTTTTTCAGCGTTGGTGCTTTAAGTCATACAGAGAAAAGCTCGAAAGTTAATTTACAAAAACGTTGTCAATACCGAAGCCTAGGGATCCGAACGTAAGTGCAGCGAATTATCAGTGGTGCTGCAGAGCTACATGTATTAACTTATTTAAAACACCTAACAAAAATATGTTAGAAAATATTTCATAGTTTTTGTACTTTAATATCATATTATATATCGTATAAATGTTTTAATGAATATTTCATTTGATATTTAAAGTTAATTTTTAGTTAGCAGCGTAAGTTTGATAACTTACATTTGTACGCAAATCCTAAAACAGAGTGCATATTGTTAGATTTGCATAGTTTAATAAATATGATAATGAATTACAAAGCAAAGAAACCTTTTCTAATATTTTTTGTTGAACGTGGAGGCTAGTTAAAGGGACAACTCATTTTTCAAGACTGAAAAGTACTATATCGTATAAAATATACATCTTACTCAACAGAATGAAAACCAATACAACTTGATATCTCTAATAATACGTCGTTAGTTTAAATTGCAAATTTTTTTAGACGTTACCCAAAAATACTTAAATCCGCACAATAAACAAACATTTTTTTCTACGTTATATACATATATGAAGTATTTGCTGTACTCCCCTCCAATCTCATTACGTTTTTTTCACCTAAAAGACAAAATATGACGTGTATTAAACTCAGAATACAAAGTATAGTATCGTTGAAGCGACACATCCGTGGATTACGCAAAATATAAATATATAAATATATAAATATATGAAAAATATGCCTACTATAATATACCTTCGCGGGTCAAACGTAAGCTAATAGAGTTTAAGCAATAAATAAATATACATAGGCAATTGTAAGATAATATTTTGTTAAAAGGCGTCATATTTGACGAAAGTTCGTTGACACGTGAGTCTGTCGTTCATATACAAAAGAAAAATTGATCGATGGACCAATCCAGTGTTTTGTGGTGATAATTTTATAATGTTAACGTACTTTCGCCATCAAAAAATTTGCCTCGGGAAGATGGTTGCGCGACAGGTTTGCCAAAAAGAGCTATGCAGAGGTATGATTTGATGTAAAATGAAAAATGAGATAAAAAAACGAAAGAAATGAATAATTACGCGGCGAAGAAAGGGAGGGCTTTGCGACATACGAGCTTCTTAAATGCTGCAACGTCAAAAACGATGATTCTTTTAATCGAGATATGTGAATGCGGTGTGCCGATATTTGTAATCACACGCGTAATCTAGATTCTATTTTCAGTAGTTTGCTTTTAATCGTCTGAGCTCATTTTACCCTGCCTTTCCTCCCTTTCATTTGCGGACATCGCCGTCGAACAAAAAATGGTTATCGATATTACTAATATATAGGAGATAAGAAAACATGGTTAAAATTCATTTACTAAATAGGAACGTACAGTGTTAAGTTAATATTACTTATATTTGACTTACGAGAGATTTTTTTTTCGATTCAACAAGCAGACATCAAGTGTAATGAAACATGTATATCAGAGATTTTCTTTCTATTTAAAAACTGTACATTTAAATCCTTCTCTAGCCATTATTTATTATTAAATTATTTTTTCCAATCTATTTTATTAATAATAAATTTAAAACAAAGAAATATGCGTTACAACTTTTATATATTGTTAATATTGTAATTGATCCTTTTTGTTTATAAAAAATATGATGATGTTCAAGGATCGAATTAGTTAATAATTAATTTTATGAAAAACTTTCTTGAAGAAAGCAAAAACAATTAAATTAACATCATATTTATATCGATATTTATAAGGATTGAAAGAATGAAATGCAGAAAGTATACATTGTAAATAAAATTTCTGATATTTTACCAGTAAAGTAATATAAACATATGACGAAATTGTATAAGTAATCGTATTGGCATATTCTCCAATTAATTATTAATCTATAATGAAAAGCGTATTTATTGTAACATCATGAAATTTGAATATTATACATTGTTATAGTTGATTTGAGGACATGAGATAAAATTATTGACATAGTAAATAATGATTCCAATATAATATTGACTCTATAAACTGACGATGATACAGTTATCAAAAGATCATGTTTCATTTAAATGTATAAGTCGGATTTTATGGAAAGTTTTTGGTTTGTAATAGTGTATTATATAATAGCTCTGTTTTACGCGACAAAATCAAATTCCATTAAGATGTGAAGTGAAAAAAAAGATAGATAATGCAATCGATATAATTATAAACTTGCAAACATGCATATGAATTTCCTGTTTCATTTTTGTAATTTTATCGTCTCAATCTTCAAAGATGCCATTGATTTTTTGTACATATTATAAATTAGTTAAGATTTAGTGACATACTATACTGCATAAGTATACACACACGCGTGTTCGCACACTATGCCCTACACAACAACTATGCGATTAATTATAAAAAAGGCGAAATAGTACTTATTACTGTTCATCACATGTATGTACATATGTAACTGCCTGATCCTCATATGCATATACATACAAATCCAATGTGTATATATGTATATGTATATTTCAAAATATAAACCAAGAACTATGTCTAACTTTGGCTTATTTTCTATATATACCTTCACAATTTCTTCTTTATTGCCGTTACGCTCTAATATTAGTTGGTAGCAAATGCGAATAAAGGTTTTAATTCCGATTTTATTAAAACAAACATAATATATTTAACAATCGATTCCTATAAGACTTATTTATTTTAATTTTATCAAATATACTGATGTAATTGACACAGTAAAAATTCTATACAGTAAAAAAATGTGCAAAATGTATTAGAGGAATTGACTACGAAACCGTGATCACAAATATACACGTAATAAATAGAAATACGTATGTATTCAATAATTCTTTATATGCTATAGTATTGACTCTAAAAATCATTTTATTGCTTGTTAGCATTTTATGACTATAATATCGCTAGATTACCATCGCAGAAAATTTTAGTTTGTACTTTGAAAACCGAGACATTTATCTTCGAAATTTTCTGTAAAATTAAAAATACATCAAAGCCGTAATCGAAAAAAAAAAAAAAATATATATATACACCGATCAATCCTCGATACCCCAAAGAGCCATGACGTCCTGGTCCTTCATAGGCCAGAGCTGTCTCAGCAACTTCCACTTGATCTCATGGGCCCTGATCAGGTAATGATTGTCCGGCTCTCTCTGATACGAGTAGGTCCCCATGACAAGACTCTGGCAGAACCTCGCGCACACGCACACCTTCAGTATCTGTCTCTCCTGCTGGCTCAGCTGTCTGGCCATTCGGTAGCCTTCGATAACGTGTCTGGCCATCTCGAGGCTTTTACTCTGACTGATCATGTAGCAGAGACACACAGCCAACTCGAAGATGAAGCAGCTGCGGTGCGAGTCGCCGAAATCGATGATAGCCTCGACATCGCGACCATCAGCGCTGACGATGATGTTGTTCTCATTGAGGTCGCCGTGGATGATGCCCTTGTCGAGGCTAGCCACGATACTGAGGACTCGTTGTTCGAAGCTGCTGATGATCTGCTCGACGAGCTCGACCTGGCTTTTGTCCTCCAGAGCGAATGTGAACTCACGAAGCTTGGGAACCGCCGGCAGGACCCAGAGAGATGTGTGGCTGTCGTAGCCTGAGTGGGAAAAGTCTTCTAGGGCCTTGTTCAGCTGCGCGGCGAACAGGCCTACTTTCTTCAGCAGCTCTGGTGTTGCGGGATATTCGCCAAGTACTTCTCCCGGCCGGTAGATCAAGAGTCGCAGTATGTGTCGCTTACCTGGCGATAACGATTTTATTTTAAATTTCTTTTTTAGCATGAAATATTGTCATCGAGTGTAATAGTATAGATATTATTAAGTTATTGTAATTATTGTTATGATGTTTTAGTCATATACATGCATATAACGACGATAATAAGAAAAACTCGTTCTCACCATTCTCTCCAATAGTCTCAACGGAGTAATAAGAGCCATCCGTCTGTTTGATCGGCGCCGGGCAAACAAAGCCTTTCTTGCTCAAAAAGATCAGCAGCTCGTTCTGCGCCTCGAGGAAACCGGTTTTCTGCGAGTCCAGAGTATTCACAATCTTTAGCACATAGCCGTCTTTGGAAATTTCGGAGACGTGGGGATTGTTGCCGCCTATTTGGTCCTCGCAGATAACGTGGTAATTACGATCGTCGTAGGCGTCGAGCTCGACGATTCTCTTCACTTGGAAGCCGTAGCGCAATTCCACGAGACGGCTCGCTTCATCTTCACTCAACACAGCCTTGATCTGCTGTCCCGGCGTTAAAATATTCTCGTCCGCGCACATTGTTTCAATAATGTTTATTTTTTATATAAATTATACAACGTTCACCGGTTTTTCTATGGTTTCAGAACTGCATTTTATATGCGCACAAGATGTGATTGACACTTGTATTATTGTGAGCTAGGTTTATTATCGTATACTATACTCACAATATAGCTGCGCTGGATCTACTGAAGCATATGGAGCGATTTCGAATTCAAACGACGAACACGCTCTGGCAGAAAAGGGAGGGAGAAGAAGGAAGAGTAGAGTGAGAGTCGACAGACGAGATTATAGGCGTCAACAATGGAATGATTATTCGGGATGACACGATTGCCGAGACGAGTGCGTGAACAATCGTATGTGCAGAGCTTATGTAGCGGCTATTGAACGCGTTATGTAGTACACCGGCTTTTAGGGTCCGTTTATAGTGGCGACGGAGAGTAACGACTATAGTATCAATCGTCAGTATTGTAATAAATCGAACCCACTACCCCTGAGTCACGGACGCTCTTTTTTGTTGAATTTATTGTTATTATCGAGATCGCGTGAATAAGAAGTTCTTTTAGCACGTTTTCGATAAGGACGATAAGGTAGACCATCACACGATAACCGGTCATAATTATTAAAGCGCGCTAGACCCTCTGATGGTGTCAGACCAAGGAGATGAGACCATTACCATCGTCGGCTTATTCGACAATTAGTTATAGTTGTTACGCCATATTCTACGCCTTTAGTGGCATTTTCCGTCCACACTATAAACGGACCCTTATCAGTTATACTGCGTGATAGGTTGATGGCTCGAATGTAGATATAACACATACTTGTTACTTATAGGAGATATGATAAATATTTCAGTGATGCTTATCGCGCGCTTGCTTTTTTCCTGATAATCTGCGATCATTTACAGAGTTTTTCAAGCTTTATACATTATTTCTGTATAGTAATATGCGGTATTAGAATAGCAGGTATAAGAGAATTGAAATAATAATAGGGTCGGTTTGTAGGCAGTTTTTACCTGTATTCAAAGACTAAAACCGGTTATTTCAAGGGGACTTTTGTCCTATTTCAGTCTACTTATACCTACTACTGCGTTCTATATATAACGAATTATATTGTTATTTATTCTTAAGTTTATACCGATCAAATAATTTTCTCACGTTAAAGTGATTTTGTAGAAAAATCATTATAAAATGTATTATCATACCGTTGACGCTTTCACATTTAAAACACCAACGTCTTATCTTTATTTCTTATCGAATTGACGGTGTTAACAATTTTCGAATTAAGCACTCTACTGTAGGTATTACAGGTATTACTCGCACAAAAAGCTTTGCCGCAAGATGACGCCTCGAGTTTCTGGCGATCAGCTGTGCCCGAGACCTTGACGAAACAACACGTTGGTAACACTCCGCGCACGCGAGATGCGAGAATCGCAGCAGCAGTGCACTTGCACCCGCCAAGACAATAGTTTATCGGTTAATCTTCGCCCCCGAGAACCATCTGCTCGCAGTTATTCATCATGTCGCCGCCACCGTGAGTAACAATTCGACATTAAACGCGTCGAGCTCAACTCTGCCAAAAGCAGACTCACGACGTGTATATACAGAAAATACTCAACTCAACTGTGCAACGAAGCCCATAGTGTTGGATTATTGCCGCTAAATTCTATATAACCTACGGCCTGCTTCTCTGTTTCTCTCGCCGGGAACAGCGTCATCATCCTCGTAAGTTCGTCAACGACGATAATGCGGACGAGGCTCAGAACAACGGCTATTAACAGAGAGACAGACAAACTGCAACGACTCATGCAGACCCTCGATGAACGCGGCAGGTAACCCTGTGCCTGTCTACCACTGCTGCTACTTTTTTATGCCTGCGCTGGATGCAGTACTTGCAGGTACTTAGAAGATACGAACTTTTTCTCGGAGACGACTGATCCTGCGTCGGAGTACAAAGATGATCGAGCCAACGTGTAAGCGTAGATTTTTTTTATCTATAGGTAATAGCTATAAGATTTAATGATTTTCCCTCAAGGATTCTGATAGGTAGGTATCGACACCGGCCAATGTGCGCTTGCGTATGCTGTTGTGCCCACGAATCACGAGTAGCGGCTATACTTTGCTGTGTTCGAATACCTATTCTATTTATACTTACATGGACTTTTAACGAGCTTTTAGAATAACCGCACTTCTCTCTGTTATACTTATTAGTTACTTAGTTTTAACGTCGATTTATTGGGTAATCATTTTTTTCGATAGTTAGCATTATGAGTTGAAAATGCGCGTCGGGTCCGTTTTTATGCTGAGGTCAGAGAGTACATAGTTGTAACTCGGTATTTATATGTTTACAATTTACTGAAAAAGTATCACGTTCTACATATATTGATATACTTTTATCAAATTATAGCAATCAACAAATAACTTTTTTTTTTTTTTAACGCCGAATTAAAAACGAGTTGTAATTCTCCAGCCACAACATATCAACGGAGTCTTACCACTTCCCGATTTTATCTACTTATTAATTATTTCTACTTGTCTATATTAACCATTAAAAGAGATTAAATATTGATGATTCTAATATTTTTGCGAATTTTCAATTCATAAAAGATTGATGAAGTGAATAATTTATTTCAGTAAAAATCGATACTCCTGACAGTCTCGATTATTGCTATTTTCCAATCACGAAGACGTATGTAAACTTTAATGTGAAGGCCAGCCACGACGCGAGAATATGCTTGAGGACCAGTCTAAGCGAAGACTCGGATGCCTACGAGGTAAGCTTGATTTAATTACTTACGTTTTTACACCGATCCACTGAACAAATAATAATTGACTTATATTTATTTCCAAAAGATAATCATAGGTGGATGGGGAAATACCATGTCGGCAATCAAAAGAAACAGAACTGAGCCCGATGTGGCAGAAGCGGAAACACCTAATATTATGAGCGACGACGAAATTTGCTTCTTTTGGATGCAGTGAGTATATTTTTTAAATTAATCGACGTCACTTATTGCTGAATCTGATCGATTATACGATTTATTTTATATAATGCAGATGGTCGTGTGACGGTCTCATTGCTATCGGACATGAGGACGACGAATCGCCGTTTTTAAGTTACTGTGATAAAGAGCCATTTTCAATCAACTATATCGGTGTCAGTACGGCCTGGGGTGCGACGGGCGAGTGGATATTAGACGGTATGAATTTATTGCCGAATTCAATTGAGCACTGCAACAAGATTTGTTCATTTCATAGTTCAAATATAAATTTTGCGAAAACAAATTGAAATTATATTGCAATTCTAAAATTCATGTCGTGTTTAATGTCAATTCATAATCTATTCCAGGCAGCTACGTAACAGCTCCAGCAGTAAGGTCGCAACTGCTCGAAACAAGCAGTCACTGGATCGATTACGATCCCGAACTAGGTTTACCCGGAGGCGCGGTGACGGGACACGAAGACGGTCTTTACATTGGACGGAGTCGTCACCGGCACTCGGTTACACCCGGTGGTGTCCGTGGCTCGAGTTGTAGCATCGGCTGGGGCGGCTTGGGCCACGAGAAGCATGAGTTTCAACTACTCTGTGGCAAAGATGTGGGTTGGCTCAAGTGCAGTCGCGGCGCAGTGCCGTTACTCGCTTTACCCGCCGGAGAGACCGAGGACGGCAATGCTCTCTTCATCGGTCGAATCATGCACAATGGTGTAGCACATATAGGCAAGATCCAGCCCAATCACCAGGTCTGCTACGTCGCACTACATGGGCAAGAGGTTGCCTATGCCGAATATGAGGTTCTCGTGCTGCATGACTTCCCCGCGATCGAGTGCATTGGAAGGTAGAGTACGCGAGAAGACGATTGAGACCTTGTGATAGTTAGATCGTAGATGTGGTTGGCGCAGAAGTGGCCGATACTTTTGCGATCTAGTGATGAGAAGACAGTTCAAACTTCATGATAGTTCGAGACATCTATCTGTATTTTTTAAACGTTCAAATTATAATATGATATAACGCATACTACTATTTTCGTATTATTTATTTTGTCTCTATAGATTACTTTGTGTGTGTGTATATATATATAATTTTAACTTGTATTATATATACTTTATTTTTATTCAATTGATTTGTAAATTAAATAATTGTAAAATTTTCGATGAAGTTTATATTTAAAACAGACACGTAAAATCATGTATAAAAATATTAAATTTATTAAAATACGAAAAGCTTTCTATGCACAGCTGTGACATGAAAACATGTGTTGCTTTTTTTATTACTTATTATAACAAAATAAAGCTATTTATCTGTTAGGATTATCACATCTTTGATCAACAAAGAATATTAATAAAATCTCGACTCTGCATTGTTATTTCTCAAGAATAACTTCATACTATTAAGATTATAATCTTCAGGAAAATCACAAGCTTGATTTTGTAAAAATATTTCTTGCCCTCGTGTCCAGACAGTTCATAGATCATCAAGCTGAAAATTTTCAATATATTCAGATGTTTATACTTGATGAATTGTAAAAAAAAAGATTTGCATATTTACTTCTCCCATTGACATGTCCAAATCTTCTGGAACAAAAGCTGCTTGACCATTATCTTTTTCAACTGTAGGGATATCTTTGGTCGCGACCGTTTTGTCTGGTTCATTAGCAGCTTCGGATGCAACTCGAACAGATTTTTTATCTTTTGTAGTTTCTTTGCGCATGTTAATGTTTCCAAAAAGTTTATGCACCTTTTCATAATGTGTTTTGACTTGATTATTCAGATATTCTGGTGGCTCCGAAAACTTTTTCAAATAATCGTTTAAGTGTAGTAAGGATCCTTTAGGGTTAAAGACGCGATCAGCTACTGCATTCCAGTAGTACTGATTAGCTACGTTTGGAAACATTCCCGGATTCAAATACTCTGGATCACTAAATAAAAAAAAAATTGTGAAAATTGATAATTGAATAACATAATATGCACATCGGTATTATTACTTACTTATCAACTATAGTCATAGCATCAATAAAATCATCTAAAGCATCCAATTTTTCTTTATTCACAGTGCTATCCAACGACTGAATTGGTCTCTTTTGAATAATACGTAGATCGCTAACAAATGGCAATTCAACGTGTACAAGGCCCTAGATATCAATTCATTTACAACGATATTAATGACATTTTACTTAAAGTTAAAAAGATATGATAATCATTTGCATCTTACCCACACATCATCGTCTTCTACTTTTGGGAAAAGAACACCCATTCTTGGTAGATTATTATTGGCGTAAACTTTTCTTACAATAGCTGCATATCTTTTATCAATCATAGCTTGTACCAAGCTATAAAAGGCTACTGCGTCATTCTGTCAGGTAGATCAAAACATAGTTTAGTAAAAATTGGGTCTATATATAAAGTACTAAATTATTGTAATTTAAAAGAAAAACTATCAATATTATCAGTAATAATTTTATAGGAGAAATTTTTTAAAATAAATCGTTCATTTACATCTGTTTCTGGAACAATTAATCGAGATCCAGATCCCGTCCAACATTCAAGTTGTACCTCGCCTTGCGGGACAAATCCATACACCATCATGCCTTTTTTACTTCCACTGTATTTCATGGCTATTTCGTCATCATCTATAAAAAAAGAATGAATTATATTAAAATCAGTATAAATGTGAAATCATTCTAATTTAAGTTATCATTACCAGAAAATGGTATATATTTTCCACCATATCTGTAACCATTTATAACATTCTCCGGTTTGATTTCGTTTCGGTGTACATCCATTCGAATATTTGCCCTAATAACTTCTTGCTTATTTTCTTCTTTTATTTCGTTCACATTTTTTAAATCATTAGGTTTATCAATTAGAAAATCCAGAGATTCCTTAATTGCTGCCATTTTCCATGGACCTAGCTTAGTACTATCAGTTACCTGTAAATTTATGAAATCATTAATTATATACTTATTTTTGACTTACAAAATCATAAGAATATTTTGAGGCTTAACCTTGACATAGTTGGAACATGCAATGTTCAGTCCAGCCCATTGTAAGTTAAATTTCCATGCCATTGAATTTGTAGGTGGAGGCATGAAAAATCTTCTGGATTCTATGAAATCATTTATCTGTTCATATTGAGCTTGGGTCTAAATAAATTTTTTTTATTATTTTAAGAATTTATGTGATGAGTTATCTAAATATATTTTTAAAATTACCTGTTTAATTACAGAAAGTGCAAATTCTTCACTTGGTGTGGCATTTTCTATCTCAGATTCTTCGTCAAGTGGATTTTCTCCTCTGGAAAAATAAATTGGTTATCAGTCTTATGTTAAATTGAATCCCCTACAATATGTTATTAAAAAAAATCACCAATACATACACAAATAACAGATGTAAATTGTCATAGCTGTTTAAATCACCAATAATATTATCAGGATCATAATTCTCAATACTATCAGCATCTTCCTTAAAGTTATTAAAGATCACTAGGAAAACTATACAGTCTGGATTTCTAAAATTGTAAATATAGTTTCAATAAAAACTGTTCTATATAATAGTTATAAATTAACGTATATTTTATATTTCAATTACACGACTTCTCTTTTTATGAAACAAAGAGCGACATGAAGTGCCTCGATCCAATTACAAGGATGCTTTGTACTTGTCAAACCATTGATGTATTTAACCATTTCCCAATTAGGTATTAATAAGTGTTCATTGTACTCCTTTACATAATCCATATTTTGTGAATTATCAGTTTCATCACCCATTGTTATGATACCAATTTCATCTTTTGGTTGTAGAAAGATCTTTAGTAATAATACATTGTGGATCATTAGCAATGAGTTAAAAATATATATAGTAGTGACAGAAATAAACTAAATAACTTACCTTTTTCTCAACCAAAATTTTCATAGCATACTTTGCTTTGTCTATAAATGGTTCATCTTCAAATGAATTTAATTGTAAACTTGAGGATCCAACATTGGTGACCATAACCAAAGTATTCTAATATAAAACAAGAATTTTAGTATCGTCAATAAAGAAAAGTAAACAAAATCATATATTGGTAATACCAACACTATTTTGAGGTGGTTTAATGAATAAATACAGTTGTATTTAGTAGATAAACAAACTAACCTTCTTAATTTTTGGCGGCATATTGAAGAATTCGTTGTGGATTCTCTATTTCTTAATTTCTCAAGCAATATTTTATACAAAAAAATTCTGACCACACAATAAAGTAAAATATTTCGCTAATTTATATAAGTATTTACGTAGCCATAGAAAAATAGAGTACGTGAAATAGATATTTAACAAATGTCATAATATGTTTTTTTACTCTTTTTATGGATGCACATGCACAACAAAGAGACTAAACTGGCACCGACAGGTTGAGGTTTAGAGTATAGAGAATGCACTGTGTAAAAAAATAGCCGGCCCATCAGGATAAGACTTTCGACCAATCAGAGGAGCGTAGCAAATAGCAGAAGTCTTTCTAGCTGGCTGCGCCTCTCGCGGCAACCTTCGGCAACAACTATATACATATATATATGTACATACATATGCAATATGCACCGTTGTAATTGTAAACGTCACTATATACTGGCCACAATATACATACATACGCCGTCAAATTTAATATAGTTCCATGAAATACAATTTTTTATATATTTACTATAATTTTTTTTAATTCATATTTTAGTATTTGTTTTTACAGATGAATTTAGATTTTGAATATACTGTATAATATATGAATTATATTTTACCTGTAATATTTCTAACCTCAAGAGATTAACATTAGAATAATAACATACTGCTGATGATTTCTTATATACTTTGAGGATGTAGTATATTGTAATTGTTTAAAAATGAGTGACAAAAATGATGACCCGGAAAATGAATCTATTCTGTATGAAGTTTTAGAATATTTAGTGCGAAAACAAGAACCAGAATTAACGGTAAACTTTATATTTTTAAATCTATAAGACTTTCATACTCTTATTAAATAAATATTAACTTCTAGAAATTCAAGAATGACACTGTAGCTTTGCCAACTCCAGGAACTATCAAAAATGCATTGCGATATCTTAATAACAGATATTCTTTGCCAGAGAGTATCTCACAACAGGTTAGTTATACATTACCGTGGAAGTTTGCAATAGGAGACAGGGGACGTATTCTTGCTGTTCTACAAGAAAATATAATTGAGATCAGAAAGTCAAAGGATGAATATTCATCAATTGTTGGAAAAGCATCTGGTAATATTCAATATCATTAGAGCATTGTTGAAAGAGTATTATTTTATTGAAATATTCATATTGTATTTGCAGTTCCAAAAGATGCCTTTCCACAGTGGCGTAAGCTTGCATGGAGTCCAGATGGATCAATTTTAGCTCTATCATCCAGCAATGGCTATGTATCGTTTTACAATTCATTTGGAAACAACATTTTTAATATAAGTCCTAAATCTGTCTCCCAAAATCCACATATTTTAGAAGCAGGTGATGCCACTGCTTCAATGATATTCAAAAAGCCAAGAGTAAAAAGTGAAACTTGGGATTATGAGTTTATTAGAATCACATACAGTGGTTTGCTCAAGTCTTATTGTATTTCTGCAAATAAGTTCAGTGAAAATCATGAGTTTTCTTTTGGAAACTTTTACAGAGACGGTGTTAATTCTGTTTCATACAGTGAAAAGCACAACTTATTCTTTGTTGCCGGTAACAGTGTTACTCAAGCTTTAACTGTATGTATACATATATATTGATTTAAAACATTGTGTGATAACGTTCTATTATAAAAATACTATACATTTTTTAGTGCACAGCTTCAGAAATTGGCTTGACGTGTTGGCGTACTTTAAATGATCATCCTTACTACAAGCTGTCAGTATCTTCACAAGATATTGAAATTTATAAATCTAGTTTCTCAATATGGAGTTTCATTCCAGTGATAAAAAATCGAACACAGTCTTTAATATTCAAAACTAGTATTTCTCCAAACAATCAGCTAATATCATGTCTTCATACCGATGGTACAATCTCAATCTGGAGTGCACCAACACTAAAATTGCAAAAGCAGTGGAAACTTTTTGAGCAGCCAAATTACAATGCAATTAATCCTATCAAAACTATGAGATTTAAAAAGTTATTGAATAACGTTTCAGAGTATCAACCTTTGGATGTAGGCTGGTGGTCAGATAATGTGAGTACTGATTTATTCTGACAAAGTTTGTCTAAGGCAATTTTTAAAATATTTTATCATCTTAATTATTAAAATTTTATTTTTAGGCTGTTATTATTGCCAGATATTCAGGATCCATTTCTGTATGCTCAATTAATACTTTAAAAAATTTATTAGGTACAAGTCCAGAATTTTTGTACAGTCATCCACAAATAGCAGAACTAGGTGAATCAAAGGGCTTTTTGTGTTTAGATTGTGAGGTTGTTGTAACAAGTACGAAGAGAAATAGAGACTCTAATAGTGAAAGCCCTGTTTCAGGTATGTTTTTGAAGTATGCTTTGTTGTTATTACAAGTCAGTTTCTCTGTACAAACGTCTGAATATTCATTATTTTAGAGTTTTCATCAGACAGTGAAAGAGATGATGATGAATCCAAACCAGCTACTCTTCTAAATTATACAACAAACTTGATGCAAAGTGCTCTTTATTCCATAACAGATATAGAAAAGTTTCAACCAAAAAGAAAAAAATCAAAAGTTTTCCACAGAACATATAGGCTTATTGGCCTTAAGAGTACCACGCCCGAAGAATTATATTCCAGAAAAATTGAGATAGAGGTACAAAATAAATAAAAATTTGATATTTCTTTTCTAACTAATAAACAAATAATTAAAAATTAAAATGTTACTTTAGGAATATGAAGAGGCATTAACTTTAGCTAAAACTTACAATTTAGATCCAGATTTAGTCTATCAAACACAATGGAGAAAATCTGAATTTTCAGTGAATGCTATACAACAGCACTTAAGCAAAGTTAGCAAAAGATCATGGGTTTTGAATGAATGCGTATCCAGGGTACCTGAAACATTAGAAGCTACAAGAGAATTGCTCAACTTTGGACTTAAAGGTGCTAACTTAGAAACATTAGTTGCTTTAGGCATTGAAGATGATGGAAAATTTACTCCTGCTGAAGATAACAATGATGACGTTAATTTAGATAAAAACAGTCAACAATTAAAAAAAGTATATAACATATATACATATATATATATATATATAATTTAGTAAACATATAGGTCATTTTAAAAATTATCTCCTATGGATTTGCAGGTTCAAAAAATTAATCAAAAAATTGATGCTGCTATTAAAAATAGTTTAAATGAATCACAAAAGGAGTTAATAAGATATCGAAAGAAACTTCTTGATCATTTGGATAAATTACAAACTTATGAAATCTTGTTAGAATCGTCATCTAAATTTAACAAGAAATTTTACGAAGAATTTAGACAGTTGTCACCTCTCGAAAATGCTGTTAAGTACGTAATTTGTTGTTATTACCTAAATTTCTAAGTTCATAATGCAAGTTACTTTATTAATTATTTAACTATCCCTGTTTTTTTTCAAGATTTGCTAAAAGTGGAAATTGTCAGGGAGTAGAAGTAATGTTCACATATTATGGAGCAAAACTAATTCCTCATTGGTTAACAGTGATCAGTTTCTTCCCCGAAACTTTGAGCCCAGAGAAATATCAGAAACTTTTACCAGAATGTGATATAGAGGGTCGTCTATTTTTACTATTTCAACAAGAATTACGACAAAAAGATTGGGTGGAAAGGAGTATATTTTCCGAAATAATAAACCTAGAAAGCAATGTCAACGATGCAGAATTTATTTATGCCGAAAAAATATCACTGTTAGCATACAGGTAATTGTGGAATTAGCTGAGAATTAATATATAAATATCCAGAAAAATATTTTAAATAATGCAATTTTATTTTATTTTGTTAGAAACAAAGAACTTACTCAGGATTTATTACAAAAATGGTATATTGATCGTGCGTATGAAATTGAACGTGATAGCCGTTTGGTGGACCACGCATTGGCTTTAATAAATATTGGCAAGTCCCACAATGTTAATGGTCTAGAAAAGTTGTTATTTGAGTTAGAAACGTTAGATGACCTTGTATATAAAGTTGGCCTCGAAGACTTGTCTCTGACTGAAGTTGAGAAGTTAAGTGATCTTGAAAAAATCAAACTCCTGATGACAAAGTCTGATGAGAAGAATTTTGTAAATAATGTAAAAAGCATGTTATTACCGTACTCCAGACGGAGAAGGCGATATATTGTAAGTATTACTATCATTTGATATACTCTCATACTAGACATATTAAATATTATTAATATTTTTTATTGTAACTAGAATGAATCTCTGGAGAAAGATTTACTCTATGATTACTTGGTATATCTGAGTATAGAAGATTTAGCGCTTCCAGTCAAGTTTTTTGAATCTTTGAAAGTTTCATTTGATCCTGAAATACTTGATACCATTGAAAATGTAAGTGCTTTAGCTTTAGATTGCATTTATGCATGCACAGATGTAGAAATGTATCCAAAAGCAAAAGCTATTTTCGATGCAACAGTAGTCCACTCAAATGGACGGGAGGACAGTAGCAAAAAATACAAAGAATTGGAAAAGGAGTTAAAATGTCTGCAAACGCTCAATAAGTATGAATTGAAAATTCCTCTAAATCAAGTAAGGCAAAGCAAACAAAATTCTTTGGAAGCTAAAGCTCTTTTAGTCCAAATGAGTGAAAATCTAATAAATATGTGAGTATAAAATAATTGTTTACAGTGTACTTAAAAATATCATAAATAATGATGATGATGATGTTACATACAGATATCCTATGCCTAATGAGAAAAATTGGTCTCAGCTGTTGAATGACATGCTTGATATTCAAGAGCAAATTTTTTCGTGTCTGGATATTGAAACTTGTTTTGAAGTATCTATGGTTGCAAGATTGAAATCTCGATCGAAAACTGCCATTCAAGGATGTACCAATTTGATGGAAATGAAGAAAACTGGACGATCTCATTTAAAAGTTTCTTATGAAAGAGCGATTGATTTTATTTTAGAAGAAAGTAATAACTATTTCAATAATTCGAAGAGTCTTACCGATCCAGATATGGAACTTGCAAAGTATTAAAAAATGTTCTTAAAAATTTTATCTTACGTCCAATTTAAAAATTACAATTAATGCTCCAATTTATTCACAGGGAATGTCTTCAATTGATAATTGATAATGATGAACGCGTTAAGGAAGAATATGATTTGATAGAGTCACTGCAAATTCTAAATGAATTTCACATAACCCAATTACCTCTTCAAGTCAGAATGACCCAGGATAGAATAAAACTGATTGAAGATTGTTTAAATAGTCGAAATGATGCTTATAAAAGTAAACAAAAACTTATCAATTTATCAAAATATTTGAGAATAGAGCGAAAAAACAACAAACTTAGAGAAGCTAAAGTTTTAAATTTAATAGCAAAAAAAGCATTTGAAAATAAGGATTACAACTTTTCTTCTTCGACTGTACAACAAATGATGAAAAACCATTATCAGTCTGCTTGGAGTATAGCACTGGATTTAGCTTACTGTGATGATTATAATGATTTGACAATTCGGTGGAATTGTATATGGTTTGCAATTAATAATGGACCAAGTGATATATTAGAAAATGCTATGAAACGAGCTAATTTACTCAAAGTTCAAATTTTAAATTCTGATCTGAAGAAGTGGATGCCATCAGAAGTTGAAAATATGGAAGAAGAGGACAGTACTGACAGTGATTTTACTGATGTATTTAGTACGGTGAGATATTCAATTATTTATTTATTTTTTATTATATGTAATTCTTTAAATGTCTTATATTTCAAATAAAATATTTTCGCTTTGTAGCCTCTAATAGAAAACAAAGAGTTTGTTCCAAAAATTGTTCAAACCTCCACTGAATTAGTTAAAAATTCAGCTCAAATGGTAAAGCAATCTACTTTTGATCTAATAAAAAATGCCGGAAACAAAAACTTTTGGACATCAAAATTAAATTTCAATTTTACTGAAAATACACACAAAGTTGCCGAAAATGAAATTATCGAAAAAAAGAAGCAAGGACCATTGCAGAAGTTTCCTTGTTTTTATGAAACATTACACGACAATTGTGGTATAAGCGATTTAGATACAAAATATTCCAAATATTCTCAAGATGATTACAATGCCAAATTAAAACTTCGTCAAACTCTATTGCGAATCTTATTGCTAAGTGAGACTGCATCTTATGGAGCAGAAGTTAGCGATGTTAATCACTGTATGTACTTTTAAGTATTTTATTTTAATGAGTTTGTAAAATTTATTTTATTATAAGACCTTTAAAAATTTCAGTGCTTCTTGAATGTGCAGAATATACTATTACAGAAGATTGTACTATGGGCCTAAGCTACTTATTAAATTTATCAGATGATTATTTACCAAGCATTACAGAATTTTTTGATAATTTGCCACAAAATGAACTATATTCTCAAATTTTAGCCTACTTCTGTTCAATTAAACTTTATTCGAAAATATTTGCTGAATCTGACAAAGTATTTTCATATGCTCCAGTTGAATTGATTCGTCATATGTCGAATATAGAAAATTCAAGTGATAATGAAGATGAACAAAAATTAAAGCAACAGATCATTTCATTAATACAAAAGAAAAATAAATTAGATGATAAATGTGAATCAAGTATTGAAAATAAGGAACTTGAGGAAAAATATTTTGTATCCAAAGACATTGAAGATGCTAAATTAAAAATAAAGAAAAAGTCAACTCTAGATTATGTCCCTTCTTCAGAGGAAATCGACGAATGGGATAATAATTGGGGTAATGAAACTAGTGAAAATGTAATAGAGTTTAATGAAAAATCTAATAATATTAAAAAAGAAGTAAAAACAAAGTCAACATTAGATTATGTTCCTGCTCATGAAGAAATGGATGAGTGGAATAACGATTGGGGTGATGAAACAATTGCAAGTGCAGTCGAATTTGAAGAAAACTCTAGTGATAAAAAATCAGAAATAAATGAGAAGTTGACGTTAGATTATATTGCTTCACCTGAAGAAACAAGTGGTTGGGATGATTGGGGAGATGAAACGAGTAAAGATGAAATTGAATTAGAACAAAATTTCAAGGACATAAAATCAGAAATAAAAGAGAATTTGACATTAGAATGTGTCCCTCCAGCTGATGATACAAGTGGTTGGGATAATAATTGGGGAGACGAAACATTAAATGAGCATTTGGTAGAATTAGAAGACTGTCCTCGTGATACTAACAATAAGTCGGAAACGGAAGTGAGATCAACATTAGATTATGTTCCTCCAGCTAAAGAGAAAGATGAATGGAATAATTGGGGAGAAGAGTGGGCTGATATACCTGACTCTGTGAATGAAAATATTGAGAGACCTGATTCTGCAAATATGAACATTGAAGAAACTGCTGACTTTGCTAGTTCTGCAGAGTTGACAATGGAAAAACGCTATGAAATTTTAAAAGAAAAAATTTCAAACATACAGACTGTAGACGATTGCAAAAAAGTCAAAGACATGTTGCTTCAATGGTCAGACATTAACAATTTAAGTTTTGATGATGATCCAGAGTCCAATGTAGCCTTAAATATGATCATCAAAATGGCAAATATATGTGCAACTAATAGTAATAGTAATGATACAATTCTTCATGAGATCAAAGACTTCTTGCGTGAGGAATTGATACCTCATGATGTAAGTAAAATTGTTCTCTGGTAACTGTTTAAAAAATATGTACTTTATCATTGAAAAATTTTTGTATTTCTAGGTTTTTGTTAAATTTCTTGAAGAAAAAAGAGATTTATTCTCTCTGGAACAATTTATTTATTTGCAGTTGTGCTCTAAAGAATCATCGCTTCAACTGAAGGCAATTAATTGCATTAAAGATAATTATAAAGTAAGCAGAACTGTACGATTGCATATTAATTTCTTCATATAAATGTATGTATGACCATATGAATACAAATTTTTGACATACATATCTTATATTTCAGACATTAAGTTTGAATTCTGCAATATTAGAAGAAATCTTTTTCAACAATCTTACTTCATCATTTACTGTGAGCCACGAACTCTACTATCGCATCTTAGAAGAGGTTTTCCTGAATCGTACTTTAGCAGAAATTGAAGAAAACGTTAAATTGCTGATTGAAAATCTAGTTGAACAAAGAAACATACCTCATGCGATTGCTTTGTTGAATCAATTGGAGGCGATACCTTCGTCCTTAAGCACTTACGAAAATTGTTTTAAGCTTTTGTTACGAAAATAATAATGTAATCTTCAAGATTGTCAAACGATTTGAAGAACACAGACAAGTTGTACAAATATATATGATTGTTATAATTGTTAAACAAATGTTTATTGATTTTCCTATCAACGTCCGTAAAATTACTAAAATTCAAAATCAAAAGAATTCGCAGAAACGCGACTTCGCGAAAGTCGCCGCGAGGATGCGCGCAGTGCGCTGCACAGGAGAAAGATGGCCGCCGCCGTAGCCGCTAGCCGCGCTCGCGAGTCGCGACTGAGATGAGACTGGCAGAGTACTTGTATAGGTATAGAATAGTGTTGCGACAAGGCCGACGAGATATTATTCGCGGAGTTTAGCACAAATGTTATCGCGCTGTTACAAACATTGTCTAGCGACGCGCCTGGTGAACATTCCTCATCCTTTTTGCCCTCGTCCAACCGCGAGGGCAGCGGCAGCGATATAGCACAGGTGTGGGAAGAAAGACGAGACTGGGATATACTTAGTCGGCCGCAACAAAAGGAAAACACTCGCGTATCGACACGGTGCGCGAAGTATTAGATCGCAGCTCGGGTTTGCGAATCTTTTATTGCTGACTGATAAGTATCGCCGGAATTTGCCGAAATGTCTGACGACGGAGAGGACGACTTTATGTGCGAGGAAGAGGAGGACTACGGTCTGGTGAGTCGAACTTTCGTACTTTGCGTTTTATTGAATTTGGGCCGCTGTCGGCGCTTAGGTTAGGTTCGACGATTTTTGCATGGGGTCTGTGTGTGAATTTTGTGCTTTTTGCTCGCTGTTAGCGATGGATTTTATGAATCGCGGATTGATGGCCATTTTAGGAGTATTCGGAAGACTCGAATTCGGAGCCGGATGTGGATTTGGAGAACCAATATTACAACAGCAAAGCTCTCAAGGAAGATGATCCCAAGGCAGCGCTGCAGAGTTTTCAAAAGGTTCTAGATTTAGAAGGAGGTGATAAGGGAGAATGGGGCTTCAAAGCTCTCAAGCAGATGATTAAAATCAACTTCAAACTTGTAAGTATATCTTCATGTTAATATAAATATACTATATACTTGTTTTTTCAAGTTTGTAACATTCTTTTTGTCGCAGGGTAACTATAAGGAAATGATGACTAGGTATAAACAATTACTCACATATATTAAAAGTGCAGTAACAAGAAATCACTCGGAAAAGTCAATCAACTCTATTCTAGACTATATTAGTACATCGAAAAACGTAAGTTTATATTTCATCGCTCCTTGTGAAGGCTAGTACAAAACCAATAAATATGACGAATCCATCAAGATCCTGATAAACCACAACTTTACGACAAGGGCCTTGATAGATTTATTTTACTTTTTTGGCTTTAAGATGTGCTAGTTTTCATTAAGAACAATGATTTGGACTATTGTTTGATTCATAATCTTAATGAAACATGTGTATATACTACTTTGTTGGGTTTTCACAGATGGAACTATTGCAAGATTTTTATGAAACTACACTGGATGCTTTAAAAGATGCCAAGAACGATAGATTATGGTTCAAAACCAATACTAAATTAGGAAAGTTATATTTTGATAGGTCTGATTTCAATAAACTAGCCAAGATTTTAAAACAACTTCACCAAAGTTGTCAGGTGAGATGACAATTATTAAAAAAATTTTCTATTTTAAATGTATCATTGTTTATAATTCTGTGAATGTTTTTAAGACTGATGATGGCGAGGATGACTTGAAGAAAGGCACTCAATTATTAGAAATATATGCATTAGAAATTCAAATGTATACAGCACAGAAAAACAACAAGAAACTTAAAACCCTATATGAACAAAGTCTTCATATCAAAAGTGCAATTCCACATCCACTTATTATGGGAGTAATCAGAGGTAAATCATTTTTATCATTTGTCTTATTATTCTTTGTAGTCCAAATACTGAAATAAAATACCAATAAATAAAATACCAATTACTTTAACAGAATGTGGAGGAAAAATGCATTTGAGAGAAGGAGAATTCGAAAGAGCACATACAGACTTTTTTGAAGCTTTCAAAAACTACGACGAGTCTGGCTCGCCTCGTAGAACTACGTGCCTAAAATATTTAGTTCTTGCAAATATGTATGTGTTAAAAATTTTAAATGATAACAATTTAACTGAATTGTTAATAAAAACATGCGGTTTGATTTTGCAGGCTAATGAAGTCGGGAATTAATCCTTTCGATTCACAAGAAGCAAAGCCTTATAAAAATGATCCAGAGATTTTGGCGATGACGAACTTAGTAGTCAGTTACCAAAACAATGATATAAATCAATTCGAGTTGATTTTGAAACAAAACAGGAACAATATTATGGACGATCCATTTATTAGAGAACATATTGAAGACTTATTACGAAACATCAGAACACAAGTAAGCATTGACTTGTGTGCAAAATATGTATCATTTGGAATATGTATTATTAACAATTTAATTATATTCAATATTTAGGTTCTTATAAAGCTGATCAAGCCATATACAAGAATCCACATACCCTTTATAAGCAAAGAATTGAATATTGATGCATCAGAGGTTGAAAGTCTGTTAGCATCTTGTATTTTGGATAATACGATTCGAGGGCGTATCGATCAGGTATAACTTATATCTTATATACTTCAAAGATTTAATTTAACTAGTTTAATCCAATCTAACAATGAAAATATGAAATTTTAACTTTAAGGTGAATCAAGTACTGGAACTCGATAGGAAATCAGTGTGTGCTGCGCGTTATAATGCCTTGGATAAATGGACTACTCAACTGCAATCTTTGCACTTAGCTATTGTGAATAAAATGTCGTAAAACATGGCCGCGAATAAAAATTAAGGTATAAGATAAGTCGTGTTTGTAAGTACCGATACATTATCGTCTCCGATACATGATTATAAAATAAAGCGCACTACGATATTTTCCATTTGCAGCCAGACTTTTTTTTAATCTAACGTGCTAATTATTTTTATTCATGTAAATTTTTGTTTAACAGTTCTTTTAAAGATTTGAAGTCTTTATAAAAGGCATTTCCTAATTTATGTTTTTCTTTGTTTTTAGCATCGTTTAAGATTTATAATAAATAATAGCCCCGTTTGTTTTTTTTCTATATTATTAATTTAATTTTGTTTCACCTCGAAGATAATAAAGTACTTTCAATATAATCAATTTTCTATTATGATTTCAAATTTATTCTGTCTTGGCTTTTTTTCATTTCCATTAAATTGAAAAAATATTTCTACACCCTTGTGTAAAAATTTAATTTTGATAAATGGTATATATTCCGTCTATAAAAGATATTAAGGTTTCATGATGCATATAGAAAAGTATTAAAAATCGAACGAAAGTTATTATTAATTGCATTTTTTGCAATTTACAGCAATTTCATTT
Source organism: Cecidostiba fungosa (assembly GCA_900474305.1). NCBI lineage: Eukaryota > Metazoa > Arthropoda > Insecta > Hymenoptera > Pteromalidae > Cecidostiba > Cecidostiba fungosa. The sequence continues at coordinate 100,406 of UCOJ01000154.1, read as the reverse complement.
TAAACGATGTACTAAAATTTGTTTATTTATCTTCTATATTTTAATGAAATACTTAAAACAGTTGTTTGTATCTAATTTTTTCAAAATACGTTGTTTTGCTACTTGACCCGCTTACTCAATTAAACTATTATTTTCAGCATTTATGATTTACTCGGTGGTGTAATTTAATTAACAAGCAGCTTAATCAATCGCACTGAAGGTAGCATTCGTTTGAGCACAGTCTATGCTACTGTAGTATTACACAGATGATTAGTCTGCCTTTGATTTTCCTGCAACAAAGCACAAAGTGAGCTTTGCTAATTCTGCTGGGCTCTCGATCAATAGCCGAGGTATTCTTAAAAGATTAATTAATCCAGTACGATAAGAAGATGATACGAAAATTCAACACGCGCTCTTTACCATTCACGAGACTAAACAATAAGTAGATACACCCGAGTACGTCAAGACCGGCTCACCTTTCACTTTTCGAAGCTCAAATCCGTGCTCTATACCTTCATTACCTTCTAAAATTATTCAGTTCGAAACAGCAACAAGTATTTGCATAATATGACGTTATTAGTCTGGGGTGTATCGAATCCGCGCGCGTTCTTGTGTCTATTTTTCTGAGCAGCGCATTCACATAAAGCTCGCCAAAACAGCCGGCGGCGTTTAAAAATAAAAAAAAAAAAACAACAGCAACGACTCTGTTCAATACGCGGAATAAACATCCACGTACGCGTATATAATATCTCGGTTTCTTTTATTTCTGTCTCTTTGTTCGGCGCCGACTTGTCCTTTTGTTCGCGCAGGTACTATTATAAGGGGGTCGTCCGGCGACTGATGTACAGCTCGCCGCGAGATTCGGCCGTAAGTATAATATACCTGCACCTCTTCGAACCGCGCTTTCCTCTTTTTGATCTCGCGGGATTGGAGCGCTATCTGCGGACTGATGTCCGTGACCGTTTCATTACTCACTCCACCGTGCGAGCGGCCACTCGCTCTTATTTCCCCGTTTTCCATTTCAACCGTATACTCCACCCCGCGAACTGTTTATGCTCTCCCTCGTTTACGCGTTATACGTGGGCCTCTTCCTTCTTTCTTTTTATACATAGACCGCATGTACACTGCGTGCTTTTTTTGCATGTAGGACGTCGCGCGCAATTTTTCAATGCGACAATGTTGCCCGTCACGTCAGTCAGCTGCGAGAAGATTAAAACTACAGAGAATAAAGAGAGAGAGAGAGAGAGAGGCCTGTTGCTGTATGATGTGTGTGATATATATGTGTAGGTAGATGTAGACGGTAGGAATAAAGGCCGAGCGTTCTTTTCACATTCGATTCGAAAATGCAAAGTGAGTAGCGGCTGAAGATGAGGGCTTTCCTTTTTTTTCTCTCGCTGTGACTTTTCTTGTCTGTCGGTCTCTTTGTACTTGACGGAGCTGACTTTTTCAGCCACGGCTCGCGCGAATCAATCTGAGTGGATGGAGATTTTAACGAAATTCTTGGTAGAAAAAAGGTCGAGCATGTGTACTTTTCTTTATTAGATGGGATGAGATGAGCAAAAGTTATACCTACTTGTGGTGCGAGTGAATTATTATTGTATGTACTCGGTATAAAATCAGGACAATTGGGTTACCGTGTACTGGGATATTAAGTTTTTGAAAACTAATTGAAATTATATATTTAAGTTTTCATCGCGTCAATAAAAAATGACGTTTAAACATCTATGAACCGTACAAACTATAGAGATCATATTATACTTTTTAACCATGCAACCCGAGCAATCCAAGCCCTGCGAAATTCGTCGAGCAGTTTTTTAGTAAAACAGATTCAATAAAACATTCCATTGAGAGCGAACGAGTGATTCAATCAAACCCGCTCATTGAAAAATACAAAGTAGGTCGTATTGTTCACATACCAATGATTCAAATAATAACGAAACGCATTCTCGACATACCACAACAATAAAAAAAATTCAAAAACACTAACGATAGAATACTCATTGCATCGCACATAATATATATGTATATCTAAGAAAAAGAGCGGCAACTGCAGATAGCAATCGATGGAACAACGCGAGTAACCAGTATGTATGTATAAAGCCAAACGATTTTGCATTAGGCGAATGGACTGCGCTTCCGCGTATCGCTTCGAGAAAACGATAACAGCCGGGCACCTACATATACGCACGTATAACACGACGAGTCCGAAGAATCGTCCCGACACCTATGTATACACACTTATTGTCACCTGCAATATTATTACTTTGTATTAGGCGAGCGCGCGCACGTTATCGCCTATACTCTTTTTATATATTCGCTGAATAAGCGTGTCGGCGCGCCTTTGCTTGCGTGAAAAATTCTATTCGTATGTCCGTCATGTAGAATATCGAGAATTGATCCGTAGTACTAATGAAGGATTCATTTTTTCCCCAACAAATTGTGCAACTTGAGTTTTGTCACTTTCAAGTAGTTAGTTCCGAGAGAAAGCGTCAATGCAACGACGGTGTACATAATACACTTAATCTTCCTAACTAATCCAGTCCAGTCCGTATGGGCAAACGAGTCGCTCCCCGCGCCCAGCACACGTCTCTCGTCTTATATTGCTTTTTCCTCGTGTTCAGCGGTGCCGGCACACAGAAGAGAGAGCGAGCGAGTATAGCGCTCTGAGCACACACGAACGCGCTCTCGCATAAGTCAACATGCAGTAGCGCTTGTGCGCGCATCCTCTCTCCCTCTTGCTCCCCGGAACGCATTCAAAATTTAACCTGCAAAGTATATATACATCTCGCCTCCGCACACACACACACACACGAGTCACGAGGAGGGAGGCTAAAATTCGAAGCCGAAACTCGCGCGAAAGAGCCAAAGTTGCACGTATATATATATGGCGGCTCAAAGCTGCCGCAACAACGCATCTAATTACCTGCGCCTCGCGCGCTCTGAATTTACATGCTGTTTGCTCGGCTATATGGGGCCAAGCTACCCGGACGGCTATACGTGTATTCGGGGGGGTGGTTCTCTCTGTCTCTCATTCTATAGCTATATATGGGCTAAGGCGTCGGCCGATACAAAGGCGAGCGTGTCGTGTTGCCGCATCGGCTCATGCATCTTTATGCGCGACGACGAGCGGCGATTGACGGGTCACAGGGACCGATGGTATGTGTGTGTGTGTGTGTGTGTATATAGAGCGAGGACCGCCGAGAGCTTCTTCGGGGAGTGGCGCTGTTTGCCGGACTACTCGCATAGGAATACGTTAGCCGTCGGCGGCGTTTGCTCAACTTTTCATGCGATGAGCTATGGGAGGAGCTGTTTGCCCGGTGCACTGCTTTGCTTTGATCCTAATACTGATGTGCTTTTGCGATATCGACTGCAGTATAATAATTATCCTATAATATGCAGATATCACTACTGCTGCGTTATTATTATGCATTATTATAAGATACGAAATATATACATATATAGCGGGGGTGTATTATATAGCAGCAGCAGCAGCAGCAGCAGCAGCGCGACGTAGTCGAGAGATGGCGAAGTGTAATCAGTGTGAAATGCTTCTTTTATGCACGAGATCTTTTCTCTTCTGTCGCGTTAATACAAAAACGAGCTGAGGTTCGCGCGCGCAGCTTGCACCTCGTCGCTCTTTTATTCATTGACGTCGTGCTATGCACATGGCTACTGCTGCTGCTGCGATTTCTCGGGATGAGAGAAAAGATTTTTCGTTGTCGGTGCGATGCCGGTCTACTCGGCCCTTCCTCTCGCGTCAGCTTCGTGAATGTGTAAACTCGGCGACAGTGCCAATCTGCCATTTTTTATAAATTTCTTCTTGCCGCGCGCGGAAATGTTTGTGCATATTTTATTAAGATTCCTTTTTTTTCGGCGTAAGGTATATATATCTATGTCAGCGAGGTTCACAAGTTTACCTATTTATATAAATCGGAGTGGTCTGACAATTGAGACCGTTTTAAATAATTGCATTTGATATTGATTGATTTTCAGAGAAGTAGTAGCGCGTTCAAAATAAAATTTATACAGGTTCAAACGTGATTTGATTGAAAATTCTGAAATAAACTGAATAAATACTTATTTGATATAATATTGCCAATATTCGAATTAATAATACATCTAACAATAAGTCGGATAAATATCCGCGACTGCACGAACATCAGAAAGAGCAATAAAGCAGGTGTATATATATATATATATAGCGCGGTAGAAAACAAGGTACAAAAGCAGAGCCTCGGAAAGGATCATCGAGTAATTTTAGTCGTAACTGCACACCAGTCATTTTCACACATGCAGGAACGGGAGTAGCGGCGATGCGCCGAGCAAGATAAAGCGTAATATATGTATACATATCCGCGCGAGAGAAGCGAATCTTATCGCAACCCGCCAATCGCATAATTGCGCCGCTTGACGCTCGTTCTAATGTCTCGTGCAGCATGAACTCCGTATATATATATACACACCGATATACGAAAGATTTACGCCCCCAATATTTGCACGTCGTTAAAAGCACCGCCTTTTGATCGCTTCTTCAATCACGTACACAATACCCAACAAATTTGAGAAACATACGCCGTAATTAAATAAAAAAAAAAAATATTAGGCATCATTAGAATAGCCAACACACCGCAAAATCCTCGGCATACACTCATTGCCAGAGTCGCAATCGGACAAACTTGCCGCGCGCGCGCGTTCATTAAACACCCCCGCGGCCGGCGTTAATATCCGGTCTATATACGCGCATTTGCCAGAAGACCACAATTACATCATTCCGGCGTATCAAGCCCAAAGTGGCTGCGCGTAACCGGCTCCGGTTCAACAACACTCGAAGCTTGCGCAACGCCAGCAACTTATAACGTTGCGAACTCTGTTGCAAGCCAGCAGCTAGTATATATCACACTATATGCGCGCGCCTATATACAATACAATACACTGTACCTATATTAAAATTAACAATTAGCGTAGTGCCGAGTCAATTAACCGCCGGCTAATTAGATTCGATGAATTATGAATCGAGCGCGTCGAGCTATGTGGCCCATATTTTATTTCCAAAGCCCAATGAATGTACATTTATGTGTGCGCGATATCGCGCGCTTGTAAACAACCGAACATGATCGACGTGACTCACGTTGCGTCGCGTGGGAGTTATATATATCAGCCTGTGCGTAATAACTTCGTGTTCCGATGAATTAAAATTGATCGTATGTGAGTGTACTCCGCTCTGGCGATTCAACCGAATTTTTGCGCGCATTTAATATATATACAGTTCGATGAATTTTCGGTATACGCGAGCGCGATATTGTTTGTCCGCTGTTGTTTTTAATTACGTGCCATGAGAACTTTGCTCTCGCGCCTACGTGTACTTCTGCGCGATTCCGCAGGCATCGTCACGCTGGATTTCAATTATAATTTCTTTATATTTGTCGAACGCCAATTGCTAATTGTTATAAGCACGCTCACGGTATAGGTATATTAATATTTGATACTTTTCGATTGCGGCTGCGGTATATCAATATTGATTTGCGGGCGTTTTGAAAAGTTTATTCAAGCTTTCAATCAATTCGTGCGTCAAATAAATGAAAAACCCTCTGACGACTCGTGTATAATTTCGAACGGTTGTGTGGTAGATAATGCAGGAATCAGGCAGCTGATGCATTTCAAAATAACTTTTATGCATAATATGCAAGATAATATATACCTAATACAGCTTCATAAAGGAATACCTCGCGCGTTAAATCGAGTAATTGGATGCCGTCGTGTGGAATGATTGAAAAGAACGAAACCCGGTATAAAAATATTTTAATAAAAGTTTGTTCAGTCTCGTACACCGCGTTATTATACAATACATTATTAGTCGCAAGTAGAAAATGGTATATATTTTACGTATGGATAGAATTTTTCACAATATACTTTACACCGACGAACGTCCGCGGAATATCGCGTTTCAATCTACATGAATATAGAACAAGAACCTCCGTAAAATAATAAGTAACACATCCAACGCCGGCATACATACCTTCTCATAAAAAACTGAAAAAGCGACACGAGGCCAGTCTCGCGAAAACACCTGGAGACCACTTTGGCCCTGGGCTCAGCCTGTCAGGTATGTATAGGTATACACAAATTCTGATTTACCTATATGTATACCAGCAGCCCTTATCCCAAACATATACATACACATACCTATACGTATACCTCCTCGTATAGACTCTCAGGAGGGTTACGCCTGCTTGGAATTTTAATGAATACGACGAAGCGCGCGGTCGAATCTTCGGTCATTCGCACGTGTATGTATACGCGGCCCGCGACTGCATATTTTATTAATATCCCACGCGGTTGGATAACCAACACATGCCCACATTTTCAAGTGCATTACTTTCTTTACGGTCTACTCCAGTCCCGTATATACTTCTCTCCCGACTTTTCTTCCACGTTTTTTTTTTTTTTTTTGCTCATCTCTTATCTCTTGATTTTTTTGCGCCCTCTCGCTACTGCTCTTATCGATTTCTTCGCAATGCGCGCCGTTTTTCCTTTCTCTCGCCGCGCGCTTGCCGAGAACTGATAAGAACGCGGAGGGACCAAATTATTTATTCGGAACTATAGAGAGGGTGGTTGCAGATATTGAAAGCGGTCTGCTGGTGTCCGGTGCGAAATTTACATCTGCATTAACGGCCCGCGGTATATATAAGGACTTGAAAGAGGCTCTTACTTATATATATGTATTCTAAATCTTATGGGTTTACGCGGTGGGAGATGTATGTATGCAAATCGACGCATTATCCGGTGGAGGTATGAATGCATGATAGCGTCCGCTGATAATATATATATATATATACTATCTACTGGCTTGGGTTCTCTCTTTTACTCCCGGCGGCGGTGGCGGATGTTCTTTGTAAACAAAAACGAAAGCGGGCGCGGTAAAAGGTAATCCGGAAAATCTGAGTCATTTCAAGTTATACACCGAACTTTAACGGATAAAGTTCTCCCGGTCTATATATGTATACATACTTACGCTCCGAATAAATAACCCGACGTATATATAGAAGCTATCTACTGCCGCGATTATCTTTCCTGTATAACTTGCGCTGCGCCGCCTGAGTATGTATACCTAACATACGGTATATAATAATTCGAATTTCAACTAGCTTCTGTTTGCAGTCGATGCGCGAGAAGGAATTTTATTTTTTCCACAATTGAAACGCACACACTGCATCGGCCTCGGAGTAATCTGATTACAGTATAGAGCTGCACTATATATATACTGCAGCAGCGAGATATATCCTCGTGTGCGTGTGTATATCAGCTCTCCGACGTGCGGGCGCAAAGCATTCGACCCGGTTCTCTTTGACCTTTGTTGCCTTGGCAAGGGTAAATTACGATATTTGGTATGAACTACTCCCCTCTCCGTGCTCTCTTTGTTCCGCACATATACGCGCTATCGGAGAGCATCAACGATGCGAGTAATGAAATTTCCGAAGGGTTTGCCGCTTAAGTTTAGCCCAGCCTTTCCCTATATACATGTACATATATATATAGTGCACCGCGAGAAATTCAAAGTATCCCGACGAGCGAGCCGGTGTTCAGTGTAGCCTATATCTGCGCCGATTGAAGTACACATAATATATATACCTACATAGGCGTATACGAGAGAAACGCGTGTAAATGTGTGCCGCGAGCAGCGCGCGCTTTGCTTCTAATTGTCCGACTGTATATGCGATTATTGTGGTAAACGTTGACTAATTAGTTACGATACCACGCCATGTCGACCTGCAAACCGCATTTCCGGCAAACAGTATAACGCGCGGCCGCTCGTAATGTAATCGTCTATACTCGGCGGCGGCGGCGGCGACTAACAAGAAATCGATTCGCTTAATTTTCAAGTGGCCTCCGGCTGCCGACCCTCTCGAGTGCGCGCTGATTTTCCCGGGAAAATTAATTATTCTTCGCCTGGCTCGCCGCGACTGCACTCGGAAAAACATTTTCTGCGCCGATATTTCGCGCGCCTGATATGCTTGATCGATACACACACGCGATTGTATTATATATTTTAGGTTACAATTGTATATCGTTGCAGGGCGATATTACGAAAGTTACGCCAATTTTTCTTCCCAATATGGTATATGCAATTATTTTAGAGTGTATATAACATCAGCATGAATGTAAATGAAAGGTATTGGCGAAATTTACTGATTGAATTTGATTGCATTTCGCAGTATATATGTTTAATACGCGATACGTTCACTCATGCCAGTTAAAAGGAAATATCAATATAAACAACCATCGGAGTGTGAGGCAGTAGTTAGTTTGAACGTATATAACCATCAATTCCATAAAAAAAAAAAAAAATGAAACTCCCCCCTCCCTCTCTCTAAAAAAAATCCAACAACCAACCCGATCCCGCAAAAAGCTCGAGTGCAGATCTCAGCTCGCCGTAATCGTAAGTGCTCGGAAAACCGGCTTTCCTTCGAAAAGGTAGTCATGCGGTGGGCGCGCTTTATGCATATACACACTCTCCTCTCGATCCGTCGGTATATTAATCCGCGCGAGCGCGTAAAAGCCTCGGAAAGTTCGACGCATAAATAATGCAGAATCCTCGGCACGTTTTCACGGTCCCAACTCGTTCGCGAAAAATATACGGAGAGAGTATGTGTGCATGTGAGAGAGAGAGAGACGAGCCGCAGCAGGGAAGTTGTAAAATTAATCGGAACGTCGAGAACGCACGTACAAGCTCGTCCCCGATGATGGAGATGGATCGGACGAACTGCATATCGCACATTCGATTCGCTGCCAGCCTCACCGGATTTTCGAGGCACGACTGCGTATATAACGAGACGACGGAAAGAGCGCTGTGAAATATCCAAGTTCACGAATATGCGACGATTGTGAAAAAGAATGTATGTATTGATTTTTTCTTTTTGAAGAAGTATAATTGAAAATTTTTTGGTTGTTCTAATGCTAGAAAAGGATTGCATGCACTGTGCGTGCGCGTGAGCTGAGAAAGCCGATTCGGTTTGGTATCAGAATTTTTCGAGAGGAGGAGAGAAAAAGTAGAGAGGGACAGTTAGAGATATATAGTGCTCCGGGGGGGATTGAAATACCGTTAATGCACTCTTCAAAACTAAAAGGCTGCGGTAGTTGCTGACGCTGGTGTAAGTAATAGATAGGTCGAGTAATTGCTTCACTTAACGAGAAACACGTTCGACCCCCGGCCCGTCTCTCGGTTGCGAGTTGCTGCCGCCGCCGCCGTTGCCGCTACGCGGGGCGAAATATACTTCGCGGCGAAAGAGAGATAGTAGAGATTCTCTCTCTCTCTCTTGTGTATATATATATATATGCTTGCAGTCGCGTCGCATGATGTAGTTTTGGCCATTTCTCCTGTTGTAATAGTCTCCCACTCTCTATAGTATATGTTGTAGAGTGAATTAATATGCCCTGCTCACACCTTTTCGAGCTCAATTTTTTTCCATTAAATAATCGGTCTGCCGATCCCGTTCCGCAGTTCCGAATTGCTGTAGAGTATACTATAGTGTGTAGTGAGAGGTTGGAGTGTCTGTTAAGCAAGCAAGCGACGTGAGAAACGGGCAAACTCATGACAAACAAGCACTCCATAGCGGAGGACTGAAACTAAACTAGTACTTGTTTTTGAGTGTTCAATTCATACCTATTTGCTCGATATACTCTGCATTGCTCGAAGCCATTGTTCGTTTGGTTTGCGAGTGTATTTAGCGATATTCCAAAGCCAAGCATACTTGTGAGCCAAAGACAAGAATAGCAATTCGTATGTATAGCTATACAGCTTCGTTCATTAAAAAATTCTGAAATCTCGCACTCTCTCGCGTTCGAACTTTTTCCGAGAGCTCGAGAAAAGCCATCATTCGTCTGGATCTTTGAAGTGTTCTTCGCACAAAGGTCCAGCAGCAGCAGCAGCAGCAGCAATGGTATATATAAGTATCATTTATCGCGGCAGTGCGGAGGAGCCTCGTGAAAACAATCAGCCCAGTGATTTACGGGACGGCGTAAAAAGTAACGATCCAAATGGGAAAAGGATCCTCGGCTGCAGAGCGCACGACGCATAATGGAGTGCTTAGGCGCGCTTTTGTCTCGCGAGCAGCCTCTGCTGCTGATAGTATCAGCTAATTATTTCGCGGATCTGGTATTGACCGGCTTGCTAGGGTTAGCGGATGATAGGCTTGAGGGACAAAACTTTCGGAGGCTGTGGGTGAATTTTTTTTTTTGTTTCTTTTTTTTTTGTTATGGTAAGAGAGTAGACGGGAAGCTTCTTATCGATCAAACGAGCTAACGAGCCTCGCGCGAGAGGGTGACCTGGTCTGTGTGCTGAGAAGAGCCGGGCTGTGATTAATCTGTTTTATTTAAATTCGGAATTCGGATTTAGGTATACTAGATATTGATGACTTTTGTCATGTGCATAACTGTGCAGTCTGTATTTCCGTTCTCACTTACATCTGAGCTTCTATTCCACATACTAATATCAAACATTCAAATACAATTTGATCGCTCCGTTTTATAGATGAATTACCATCGGTCTGACCAAACGCGGTCTTCTCTACTGCGAATTGATGGAATTTGTTAATTTGATAAAAATTTGAAAATCAACGAAGCCAAAATAGAGTACCAATTCTCTCGCACTAAATATGGAAAACGTCAATTATCGTTTCCATCCGTCGAAGCGCGCGTGAATAATCAACAAATCGATTACGATTATCGATTACGCAAACTTTACAAATTAACGACCTCATCTTCAAAGAAACGTCACCGCCAACCGTTCATTACTTCTATAGCAAAAAAAAGACCTGTCCCTTCCTCCCCGCATTTTCCGGTGATTAAGCTCCGATACTTATACAGCCCGTCTCTAATAGTCATATACAAATGATCGTCGACGATCATACGCACACTCGTCGTTACAACCCACGAGCAGCCGCCGGTTGATTTTAGGGGTATATAGTCTTTGACGCCCGGCGCGAAGAAGAAAAGGAGGGAGAGCGATATGAGAAAGAGACGGAGTAGGGGAGGTGGGCGGGCAGCTGCGCGCGCCCCCGGATCTTCCTGTGGCGCGGCGTTCAACGTTCCAACGACAGTCGCGGCTGCTGCAGTCTCGCGCGTCAGCCCGCACGCTTCGCACCGGCGCGAGTGCGACTTATCTTCTCGAGAGTGCGTTATACATATATACATGGTGCGCGTGTCGTCTCTATTACACGACTCCGATAATTTGGCTCATTTGGATGCTTCGAGAGGATGATGCCTTGCAGATAGCGAAAGCTCTGTCGATCTTTGTCGTGCGCGCGCGCGCGCGGGTTTTTTGACTGTATCGGTATCTTTATTACATTTGCATCGTTATCGTCGTGACTGTTGATTGTTGTGCAGAGGAGAGTGTGAGTGCGAGAACGAGAGGCGACGGCTGGAACCGGCTAATCGTGAGTACACATATACTCTTTCAAAAGTTGCGGCGCGTATATTATAGTGCTGGAATGCGAAAAGGCAATCTCGTCCGAGTGCTTGCTGCGTATTTCTTTTGTTTGTAAATTCATCTTCTAAAACTCTGTAGTTATAATACGTGTACCGCTAAAATATGCGACTTGAATGTTTGCGGTTTATTATTGTGCTGACAAAACAGTTGTCATAATCTATGCGAATGATATGCGAGAATTCGCCTCTCGGCTATAAACTGATGTTTCATAATTGGTCTCCATATAGATTTTAACGTATGCAGCGATTGTTTAGATTCGCCAGAATCTTAATGCACCGTGAAATTAGTGTTTAGCCAGTGGAAAATCAAAATACCGCGCGTATAACTATTTTGAAACGCGCTGAGTCTGAAATAAAAATTTTTAGTTGCATTTAACAAGAGAAGTTTCAATTCGTATAAGACCCAATCTATTTTTCCTTATGCATCACTGCGTTTGAACGTCATTTCACGTTCATTTACCTTTAATAATTTCTCGTATTGTGCCGACTAATTCATGCAATTAATTTTAACCGTGTTATCGCAATGAAAAGTTGATTATGCAGCGTATGCTAATTAGGCGCACATATAACATTTGCGATAAAACGAAAAGGAGAGGTCTGCAATGTAGATGAGTCACGAGTTGAAGGTGTAATGAAATATTATGATGAAAAATCGGCCCGTTGGATTTAAATTATTTGATAATTATCCTACACATTCCCGGCATTCGTTCTCTCGGCACACGTATTGTTAAATACACATTGTTTCAACTTTTCTGCCTGAAACCCTGTATAATAGGAAATTAAAAAAAAGGAAAATGATCAATAATCCCGCGACAGTCTATGAAGCTACTTATCTCCGTATAATTATAAATAACACACAGAGAGAGAGAGAGAGACGCACACCGACGCAGGGATAATAGGCCGCGCAAGTGTTATGCCCCGCAATTTAAGAAGCCCTCGGTGTCTTTGTGCTCGGCTGCAAGCCTTATCTCTTCCGCAAACTTATTTTGTGTATACATTCGCTTGATTCTCCGCCTCTACTTCGGCGCATAACTTTCCTCGTTAAGAAATCCGCTGAATGAAAGCAAGTTTTTCACAGTAGACCGTTCTCTCCCGGGCACTTGCGCGCGCATTACATCCGACTATCTGATCCGACATGAATGGCACAACAGGAGTCATTCCGGCTGCCACCTTCAGCCTTTAATTAAAACTTTTATTGCCAAACAAACGCCGGTCTACTTTGACGACTGATACTTGCGGCTATCGTTGACAAGCGTATAATACCTATATGTCGTGTGTTCTAAGTACGACGTATATACCAATTACCTTATTCGAGTATAGCCCCCGTGAACTTTTTTGATGGAATTTTCGAAGCTCGTAAAAGCCCGAAAATCCGGTGTCGGTGTGATATGCGTCAACTCGTCAAGTCAACAAATTAAAGCCCGAGACACGGGGGGATCGGCCCCAGAGAGAGAGCAGGGCTAAATTATTCGCGCATATGCGGCAATTTGCACTCCCCGGTTTCTGGGTCGGGTGCAAAAGTAGCGCGGATTTTTCGGCGTATACACATATCAGGTGTTTGCAAACTCCCGTTTTTCCGCTTCTGATGTGTTGTTTCGTTGTTTGCGGCACGCCAGTTCAAATATGACCCATTCGAAGACAATTGAAAAGGTTGTCGACGAAAAAAAAAAAAAAAAACACTGCCAGCCATTATCCATTCGGAGAAGCCTGAGATGCGCGGTGTAACACGTCCGATTTTACCTCAACTCGACGAGGTATATACAGTCCGATAATACAATAGTCTTCTGATTCCATCACGTGTCGAGATAGAGAGGGGCGACTTTTGGGGTTAGCCGATTGGGATCTGGCTCTTGAAAATGTCATTACTGAGGAGAGTTTCCTCGAGATGTATGCGGTAGATAAGGCGAGAAACTTTTCGAGGGCTGTTCCTATTTGTTTCTCTCCTGCTCTCTGATTGAGATGGACGTGTTAAGCTAATTTAACCTCAAGTTTGTCGCTAATGAATGATGATCGAATGGAAAACAAGCTAATTTAATTAATATCATAATTCAATGCTACACATTCTGCCTATTGTATCAGCTTTGCCGATTGATCATTTACTTTATATAATTGCTGATATATCTCTGATGTAATTTAACCCATTAGCCAAAGGGTAACGATTCTCTTATTCAAAAGAGCATGTATCATATGATAGGCCAACGGTTTTGCATCAGGAGAAAAAAAAACAGGTATGCTCGCATAGCCTGGATCAATCGAAATCCATTATAAATGTATAGCCCGCCAAATAAATTGCTCTTAAACAAACAAATCACGTCAAATTCCATAGCTGTAAACAAATACTCGAAATAGCTTCAAAAGCTCGGTTGTATAGGTATATCTACTTACTCTCTCACTCTCGCGATCGGCATTGGTTTGGCAATTTTGCAGATTTCGAGGCTCTCGCGCATTATCGGCCGGTGATGCATCCTCGATATTCGCGCTGCAGCGTGGGTAGTGTATACATATACATATACATATATATACGTGCGCAAAAGCGAGGAACGGCTAACGGTATTAACTGCGCATTGAAAATGTACGGTCAGTCGATATACGTAACTACTGGATAATGTAATTCTCGAGATGGAGGAAATACGCAATTCCGCGAGTTACGTCGCACCCAAGTCATCTCTCTCTCGGTTCTCGTAGCGTATATATACGCGCGATCGAAAATACTCTATCCGCAGCTGGACTTGCACTAGGATATTGCTTGAATACACTTTCGAGTAATTTCAGGGATAGATCGAAAATTAACGTATCGGATGCCATCTACAGATTGCCTGTATATGTATCTATATATATATATGTTGGACATCAAAGTCAAAGCTATGATGCAGCAGTTTGGTAAAAAACGCATGTTAATAGATTTTGTAGAATCGTGTAGGAAATTTTTTTTCGTTGCAGTGCGAACTATTGATATTCAGTTACAAACATTTGTATAAAAACTGATTTCTGCAGGGGCGCCCAAACAAACTCGAGCAAGTTTTCCCATTCAAAGCTCTCGCGCGAGCTGTAAAATTGCTGTTATTGGAAACGGCAAATTGATATGGAATTATATCTTCAGCGGAGCTGGACGGCTCGAATTTTTGGCAGGTGCCGATATCGTCCTTTATCTTCTTTCGAGCTGTACGACGTCTACACTGTCAAAGAACAGTTTGACGACTGGCTGACCTAATTTTTTTCTACCTATTAACAGTCGGATTGACCGGTGGTTATATTGATGAACGGGTAGTCCACGATGATTTCTCCAACTTATTTTTGATCAATAAAACCAAACAGTTTTTAATTATACGATTTGCAATTTCTTCAAAAGCGTAACAAGCGAAAAGTGTCTGACCACATCTACACCTGTACCACTCGCTGTAGCAATTCGGCGCCATGTGCTTGCTGCTGCTGCAAAAAAAAGTCACTTACCGCGCGGATAATCGAGTCGTTAATATTATATTACACGAGAGAGGAGCGACACGCCGCTGCAGGTCTTAACGATACTTCTTCTCTCTTTCTCTCTCTCTCTCTCTCTCTTTGCTAAGGATAATAAAAGTAATGCCCCCTCGTAAAAAGTGGCCCGCGCCGCACAGTGTATTCAACGCGCGACGGCCTTTTTCATGGGACTTTCCAAGTGTTTTTTCGGAGGAGGGGAAGCCCGGCCGAGAGCTTTTACGATTATAAGGGCACGTGCTTATTACAGCGGGACGAGGCCCTCTCTAAACAGGCCGTTCACGCGCCCGATTGTTGCTACTCCTTTTCTCTTTCGATCGGGGGCTGCTACTGCTTGTCTCCTTTCCGAGTGCGTAGATGCTTTTTGTCTGGCGCGGAAAAACTTCCTCGCTGCAGCTTCCGCGCGCGCGTGTGTGTGTGTTTTTGTTTCTTTTTCTTTCGGAATTCTTGTCGGGATTGCGTTTCTTTCCCGCCTTGTTTTTGATTCAGATCTCGGAGAGCCTCGAAGTTTGCTGCTTCCTGGGGAGAGTTGAGATCATAATTTGAAGCGAGAGCCGTGAATTTCATTTTTTTTTCTATCTCTCTCTTTCTAGAATTTATGTGTGTATCGGGTTTCTGAGATACATGGAAATTATGGAAGTTTTGCTCTCGATAAACCGATTCGCCGGAAGTAATAACCAGCGTGGCAACGCCTACTATAAGAAGATTACGCGGAATTTTAAAAAGTAGACCACCGCCGCTACTTTTATTATCCGCGTTTATATTCTTGCATTTGTTATTTAATGGAAACTTACTGTATCCCGAGGGAAGAAGGTATTTTTTCTCCAAGAACCGTGTATACTTGAAACCAGAAAATATTTAAGCGTTTGAAAGTTTCGAACTAAGCGAGCTTTTATACCCCAAAGAGTCACTATGTAGTATATATAGATACAGCTACAGCAGATAAAAAGCAAATACAAACTATATATCCAATTAGCAACGCTGGCGCGTAAAAGCATCGGCTTATCAACTGCGCAACGTTGATGTCGGCATCATCAGTGAAATGATCGACACCCTTTTCCGTTCTCATAAAATTCGTTATAGCTCGTTCGCTAAAATAATTTTCAACGGCCGCGCGCTCCACTCTCGTATATTTGCCATTGCCTAAAAACGTATGCGCGCATTCAATTAATGTCCCGAGAGTATAGTATAGCTGGGCAAACAACAAACATCGAGAAAAAGAGATAGAGAGAGCGAGAAAAAACATACAGATCGACGCATCAGATTGTTTACGTTCTCGCGAATAACCGTTTAGCCCATCTGCCAGCTCATACCGATAAAAGCTTTTACCGAGTGAGGCAGGGAGAGCGTTCATTAAATTTATTTCGATCAAACAATCGAGTGTATATGTATATGGCGTAGAGCGATTTTTCAGCCGTCATCGAGTAGCTGCTCGTTAACAATTAAACTTATTAAAAGTATCTCCGTTATACATACACTTCGGAAAAGCTGTTTTCGATACAAATCGCCGCGTGACGTTTAACGAACGATGGCACATCGCGAGTGCTTTGATTTAGAGGACAGTTTGATTTCCGGGACGGCACAATAACCGCCAATTTGTAAATCACCTCGTAAATCTCGAGAGCCGAGCTCTCTCTCTCTCTATCTCCGATGAATTCCACCGGCGGCAATTTGTCCGATTGCATTAAAACATGGCGCTCGCGCGATCGGAATAGAGAGAGAGAGAGGGAAAAAGGAAGAAGCGAAACGTACGGGACTGTTCTCTCGTAATTGTTATGGGGCGCGTGAACTATGGCGCGCTGGGGGGTCAGTTTCGTAATCCCGGAAGTTGGCTCGGCGCCTATTAATTGGCCGCCCCGACGACGACGCTTTCTCTCTGTATACCGAGAGAGAGAGAGTTGTTGCGCGACCCGTTTTCTCTCTTTTTTTTTCACGCCGTGTCGCTTGTTTTTAACACAGATCGAAAAATATGAGAGTCGACGCGGCAGCCGAAAATCGATGATGTATATGCCCTGCTAATATTCTAAGAGTGGCATTCGCCAATTTGCGAATTGATGAGTATTGATTTTCTTCCCTAATGGCTGAAAGTTCGCTTTGTTTTCGGGGCTGTTGATATACGCGAGCCGAGCAGCTAATAAAGTGGACTGTTAATCTTTTCGTGAATTTTTAGTTTGATTAACTCCGTACTATGTTAATTTAATTTGAATTTAAACTTGCATAGTGTAAATATATATAGTTGCTGTATCGGATCGTTTCGATTGACGTCGAATATAATTATTATCTAGCTTCTGAATATTAGAATATCCGTTTAACGTATGCAATATCCGTCATCAATCATTCGATCGAGCTATTACATATTGGATATTACGCTGAATTGCACAAAATAATGCAGAACGAGTGGATTAACTTTCAACTCTCTCTCACTCCTCCTCGGAAAGTTTAACAATTTCGGAAACAGCTTTTTGAATTTAGCATGAGTATAATATTGCACATATTAATGGTGTCGTAAAGCCGGCGTGCGCTCGGATATTCGTATACGATCGTTAAAATAATATTTGTGCATAAATTCCGAAATATATGTTCATCGATTATTTGACGAGTAGCCGCCGTTTATGACCTCCGAGCGCCGCGTGATAAAAATACGGTTCGCCACGCAGTAAAGCGATTTATTTATTTATTTATATATCCAGAAATAGCTTTACGCAATCGCATATATGCTTTTACGAGGGTTTGTATGCAGGCTGATGTCCCTATATATAATTATGTCTGTATGCACTATCGCAACGAACTTGACGATTTTACTGAAAAATCAACTCGACTTCGTGTCGCATACATGTCGAACACGCGAAGGAATTTACACGGTAAAACAAAGAGAGAGAGAGAAAGAGCAAAACGCAAAAGACAGACCGATAGTGCAGTCCGAGAGCGACGAAGATCGGCTAGAATGTATATAGAGACAAGAGTCCTCGTGCTCGCAGCTCATCAGGGGGGTACGAACGACGACGACGACGGGACTGAAATGAAAGCTCGAGCCGGGGATTATGCGGAGGGAAAGTATAATGAATAGAGGCGAATGTAACTCCGTGTGGACTAACTGTCCGTAACTTGATTATGCTCTCGTCAGAGCCGGACCCTTTCCTCTCCCACTCTCGGTCCTTTCTCGCACTCCATTCGCCCGAGTATATAGTGCACAAGAGAGAAAGAGAGACCGACAAAGCGCAAGAGCTTTGCTCCGTTATACTCGCGGCGCAGTTGTATTTTCAGCGTTAATTACATGCACGTGCCTGCCGGCTGTGTATGTGTGTACACACGTACGCGTCTCGTGCGCGCGAGAAAAGTTGCCGGGAATTATTAAATTACCGGGAAAATATGTACGTTTTAAACGCGTAATTAAATCTATTCCGACTGGCCGACTCTTGATGACAGAGTGTTTTTATCCGGGGGGGACAAAGTTATGACTGCGTCGCCTATATATAGCGTCCGAAGGAAGGGTTCTAATTAATCCGTAGAGAGAGGGGGTGAGTGAGTAGCTCGAGTTCTTTTTGATTAGTCCGATTTCCCGCGGCAAACTTTGTTTGAAGCCTCAATTAGACGCGTCGTATTCTCGCGCGATATATACATTATACGCGAGATACTCGCAAGTTGGAGAATAAATAACGTATCAGCGCGCGGCGCGCGAGAGAGCGACTTTAATGCGACTCTTAAAAGTAAAAGCCGAGAGTCGCGCGCGGCCGAGGTGAAAGAGGAATTTATTTATTAAAGTTCTTAGTTTTTTAGGTCACTCGCGCGTGCGAGAGCCCAGCTTTTACGGCCGCCGCTCGCGCAGGTGAGCTTGCGCGTATATTTTAAAAGAAGTTTGCCGGCGGCGGTAGAGGAGGATGGTGAAACAAAAACAAAAAAAAAAGGAAAAAAACTTGCTGGAATTTCATTTGTAAAAACGCTATTTTCATTATTCTTGAGAATGGATTGCGCGCGGACTTGAGTATATAAGAGAGTCGCCTTATTTTTATTTCATTACTGCTTACAGAGTACACTTGCGTAGCTTGCAGGGCGTCGATGTAAAAGCGTTGGTTCTGAGGTCGCTTGGGAATTAGAATCCGAGCGCAGCTTTTTAATTTTAAACCAGAGTTCAACTTGATCTATATTAGCGAGCTTTAATAATAAAATCCATTGTTTTCAGTTAAAAGCCATATTTTGACGTATTTTTATAACGGTATTTCAGTAATAAGTACATACATTATCTGCGAAGCTATAGCGTCAGTCTGTTGATACCTGTTGATTCATATATTTACATGTGTATAATATTTGCATTAATTAAAATACTTTCGATTACAGGTGTTCTCTTGTGCAGCAAAGTTCTCAAAATGGCCGAGCGACAGGGACGAAGCCGTTACCTCACCATCAGCATCTTACACATTATCACCATAATGTGTCAAGGTAATTATATAGTCGTATATAATTATAATAATCGTACCTCAAATAAAATCCCAAAAAAAGTATAACGCGCGCGACGACAACGTTTTTCCTCGTCTAAAATGTTTTCGACACATTTCATAACAATTTAGCGCCGGAAGGCGCGCGTCTCGTGTGCCGCTGACAGCGACGGCATCCGCAGTTTGCATCTTGCCAATTGAAACATCTCTCTAGAGCACACTATATACATCACATTCTTCGAGAATGCTACTATATGTAATTGTGCAAGCTTTTAACGTGAAAAAGTGTGCCGCGTGCAGTCGCGATGCCGGCAAAAGTAAGAAGCAAAAACTAATAATAGAAATCCACTTTGCAAATTTAATGCACGCCGACTGCATGACGTTGCGTATACATACTGCGTACAACACCGAGTTAATAATGCTTTCTCGTGTCGTTTTTTTCTTCCGTCAGCACACAAGCAAAGCTGTATATGGTGCATTTTGAAAATCGCGTCCAGCCGGCCGATATAGTCGCGCGCTTTGTGTGTCCAGAGCATATCCCTGTATATGTTATATAATATACGGTATAGGTATACACACGTACAGGATCAAGCTCTCGACTATACGCGCGCGGCTGCGCCGGACGACCTTCATAAAGCACTCGCAATTTCGGCGGACTTTGACGAGGTAATTTAAATATATATTAATATAACAGGTGTAACATTATGGCCGCGGCGTGTTCTGCACGTATTAATCCCGAGGCCGGATGAGGCCTCTGGTAGTACTAGTAGTACGTACTAGAAGCTATATATACCTATGCTATACGGAGAGGAACGAGAGGTGGAGGTGGTTGGCTGCACGTGCCTCGACTTCGGCCGAGGCGCCGGGTTACGCGTACAACCAATCAACGTGCGCGGCTATGCATACGAACGAAGCTACTTCCACTCTCTCTCTCTCTCTCTCTCTCTCTCTCTCTCTCTCTCTCTCTCTGAATAACCCGTATAACCCATCTCGAATAAATTCAAATCTCACGTCATACGTTCGCTTCCCGAGCGGTACACACGCGCGCGTGTACGAGTTTCGCGTGACACGCCGTTACACACATACACACACACATGTATATAGAGCAGCTACTCCGCATATAGGAGAGTATTTGGTTACAGCAGCGAAGACGAGATGAGAGGCGCGCACGTCTTTGGAGCTGCAAGTTATCTGTCAGTTGCAGCGTGGAATTTTTCGAGCTGACGCTTGTTTATTCAAAGCTATACTTATATACTGCTGCTATATGTGCGCGCGGAGAGAGGAATTCTTCACTTGCTTAATTTTTTTTCCATACTATACTCAAAGAGCCGCAAGCGCAAGAATCCTGTAACCCAAATCCTTTATATAACCCTCTCTCTTGCGGAGTTTCGCATTGTCTCCTCGGCTGCTTTTAAAAATTCTCCATCCGCTTTTTCCTCCTTCCCTCGCGCTCTCTCGCTTTGTGTATACACAGATTTTTTTACCGCGTCCCCGTAGTCTATACTCCCTCGCCTGGCTTATCCCCGTCCTCTGCATGCAGTAATGTCAGTTTATTAGGCAATTTCGCGGTGCCGAGCGTAAAACTCTGCGGGAGGACTATACGCTTTGAGAGCGAATGAGCTGTGAGACATATGCGCTTCTTTCTCTCTCTCTCTCTCTCTCTGCGCTTTAGTACATCGTTCGCGACGAACGGTTGAAAGAAATGCATAATTAAAGAACGCTGTATCTCTCTGTCTCTGCGGGAGCGAGTCCAAGCTTTATTTCTCGTTAACGGAATGTCGAGCTGTCGACCCTTTTCCCGCGCACCGCCTATATAGGCGGACAGTTTGGTGCTGCAGACAGAACACGGATTCCCGAGTAATAATCGAGATTTTTTAATTGCGTTTTTATGAGCTCGTCGGAGATGCTTGACGAGAAATTTACGAGCTTCGACGAGTGATTGTCCCGGTGCCGTTTGTGGCTTGTGGAATACACGGGTCGTTAGCATCGAGTCATTTTGCGCGGCTAATGCGATAATGCAAAAGTAATTCTCCTATCTTTTGAAAATATTTACAAAAAAGTAAGCCTCGAAAAGATTGGCGCGCATCATCGAATTCGCAGTGCAGCACCAAAAGTTCATCCTGTAATTTGTCCCATTCCAATTTGGCTACAGCTAGCCGTATACATATAGGTATATAGTACATACGCACATACCGCTGGCTCTCGAAAAACTGATTTCGTCCCACTAGCAATTACGCGCTCCCGGCTGCATGCAAGCTTCGTTCGTTTCATCTCCATTACCCTGATCAAATCACTCTCGGCTCTTTCGCTGCAGTTGATCTCTCCCTCTCCGCGCAAGCTTTCACTGGCGCCACCGATAAAACCGAGGGACCGATGCTCGCACTCGCCACTTTCCAATACGAAAACTAGTTTGCGCAATCTGCGAATGGATACAGCCCCCCGCGAGCAAATGTCGAACCAACAATTACACGGTACAGCCGAAACGCGGCTAAAGAGAGGAAGGGGGCAAGAGCTTGCACGCTATACCATGTGCAAGCGCGGGAAAACGATTTTTTCAAAGTACTGCGGGAATTTTAACCGAACCGTTGCGTTGTAGCTTCGGACTGTAATGGCTCGACTGGCTATTTGTTTTAATTATGCTACGCAGCGTTAACGCGCCTCCGAACGAATCGCAAAAATTCGAGTTGATAAGAAAGCTCCCATGCTTGTTAAGCGAGTATAATGACTGGATCTGGATTTTTTTTGTTCGTTGACATTTCTTTTCAAATCATTATTTTACCTCATTAATGTGAACGACTGCGGCGGATCCGTGATGAAGTGAACGGAATTGGAAATATCGTTTTCATGATCGTTATGGGTACTTATTATCATACTTTCGGTGTTATTAAATCCATCCGGATCATTGGCAGCATTATTAACATTGTTTTTCGATTGAAGTACTATTAAGGTACTTTTACAAGATAAAGTTTTGAATGACTCTTGATGCAGCTTAAAAGAATTAAAAAGTAATTAGCTGCAAGTTAATTACGAACACGTTTATTAGCTCGCTACTCGTAAACTTAATAGGTCGAAAGTACACGTGTTTTTATTTTTTTTATTTTCTGTAATATTAAAAATGCCGAGACTGACTTATTTGCTACGCACTTCTAAAATAAAGCATCAGCATTATGGTTTATCGCTTGTTTCGAATGCATGAGTTTTGGCACAAACAATAGGACGATGTCGATGTGAAAATTGATGCCTTATTTTATCGCATAGCAGAGCGAGCATTACTCGTAAATCGCTTGCGCAATACTCTCGCATTCAGCTACTCTGTATTTCGTTTTGTAACTTTGACAATCGGCGTTGCTCGCTCACACTGTTCTCGTATTCATGGCCCGATGCATTATTAAATGATCCATAATTTGCTGGAGGCTGAAATATTAGATTTTATCGACGTCGCATTATTTGCGATATTAGCTGTCATGATTCTTCCTGCGTTCGTTTCAACTGACTCGATTGTACAATAGGTTTCATTTTTGATGTAACATACCTATATTCTATATATATATGTAGTCCTATAGATCATCTGACTACAGCTTAGCGAGCTTCAGTCAAGGTATATGGTATTACATCATTGGACAATATCATCCAGCTATATCTGGCCATTATAAATAATCTCATTGAGGCTCGGTCGAGATCACCACATTGTTACCCTTGGTATATAATCCGTTGATAACAACAATGTGCGCATGGCACAGCCGGGCACAATATGATTTCAATGTGATTAAATCATTTTGTAGGAGATACTCTATAATTAAATTGCATCCGGAACAACTTATTAAACTCTGATGATTATCATGAAATTTTCAACGGCCGCGCGAGCAAACAGTCTAATCCCCTTTCACCGCAGCGATTACCATAAACACTCCTCACCGCTATACATGTCTCAACTATATATATATATATATATATATAATCCAGCAGCAGCATTTTTCGTGCATTCAATAAAAATATACTCCGCTGCGTATATGCACGTGCATTCTAAATCATCGCAGTCGCGAGCGCAGCAGATTTACTTCTCTTTGAAAACTTGGAAATTGAATCCCCCAGCTGCTTGCGGGAGCTTTTCTTTGCTTACTGCACGAAGGCGCTGCTGATGCTCTGTTGGGCTTCATCTCCATCAGTTTCTGGGTTGGTTATATTATAGAAGCCGCGCGCGACGCCGGGAATTCCCACTTGTCGTCTCGCGCGCGCGCGCCAGTATTTTCCGGATCGTCGGCCCGTTCAAACGCGTCTATAAAGTATTTTACACAGGCGGCAGCCTACTACTGCATCGAATAAAAGAAGGCGATACACAGAATAATCGCGTCACACATACGTACACACGATATACGAGGATATTTAACGTGTCTGCTCACATTATCACGTTCGCGCGTTATTTGCAAACTGATTTACGGGCGCGTTGCCTTATTTTTAACATGTAAATATAGCGAGTGGTTCGATATAATAAAAGCTCGAGTGTGTTATACGCGGAATTTAATGTATTTTACGCGCACGCGCGCACAAAAGGACGAGCTGTTGGCTGTCTCGCTTTTCTTTGTGCAACGAGAGAGGCGCGATTGTTGAGGCTTGATTGCACGAGAATTTGTAACGTATTATATTATTATCGGAGCCGCGATTTATATAGGTATACAACGCTGTTAACGACACTGGCTACGTAGTGGTATATAATTGTTCTGTAGCCAGTATATATATACACGCGCTGATACTGATAATAATTGGCTCGCGGAGAGACGAGATTATTTTGATTAATACCGCGAAGGCGAGGGAAAACTCGACTGAGTTTTGACAAAGCTTTTGTATACTGATTGCGAATTGCATTGTAGTAAATGACGATAGAAACTCGTTACCGAGAAATTAACTACTTTTTCAAATATAATATCCACGAGAAGTATTATTATCTTCAGAAAGTTTACGTTTCAGCGCGATTAGATCGATTTTCGGTTTTTCGGTCGCTGAGAATGATTGGCGATTGCAAAAGCAGCTCGGATTGAATTAAATTTCATTAGCTTGTCGAGGATCGAGAGGCGACATTGCGCTTAGTAGTAGACGATTCCGTGAATTTAATGATAAATTCTACACTACTGAGCTTTGAGTAACTTGTAATTTGCAGTCCGGGTATCGGTGCACCGGTTCCTTTTATTCGAAGCCGATTGAGAAATTCGTCAAAAAGGAGCTTTGTAACTCGTTGTTTTTTTCTTCTGTTTTACGGAAGCTTTGTAACAGTAAATTTTGACGTTGGATAACTGGAGTTATAGACTCAATTAGGATTTTGTGGTATCTTTATTATTATATCTTTGTATATTTTTACTTACCAGAACGATAAATTAGTTTGAAGGGAAGCTACATGCGAATGAATTGGTAGTGGTTCTTTTTATATACACAGTGCCGGTGCAGTAAACAGAAGCATAATATAGATGCTTTGCGCAATTGACGCGTAAATGTTAAAGAGATCAAAGCGACTGAAATCGTGCGAGAGATCGGTAATTGAATCTAAATGATTGCCATTAATTGCTCTTAATGATATGTATTTATCGATTGAAAATAGGTTTTATTTCATCAATTTGAGTATAAATTATAAGGCTTTTATAACAATTTAAAACAAGCCAATATCATAACGAATAACTATGATCGGCAAGTCTTTTTTCGACAGAACGTATAAAAGCCCTTTCGCAGAAAAGAGCGAAATGGAACAAAAGAACGGGGTAACATAAGGGAATAAGGAGTATGAGACGCGGGCAGAAAAGAGGAAAAAGTGAAAAGGAAGGCGAGTATAAGGATGAAAAAAAGAAGGAGAGGAAGGCGCGAGAGTTCGAGAGAGAGAGAGAGAGTGTGAGTGAGTGAGAGAGGCTGCGAGTTACTGCCGTTGGGGAATCGAAGTTTTTCCATTCGACTGGAAATGAGAGTCGAAGTCATTCGCGTACGTATATGACTGCGCTAGTCATACCTTGAATATCAAAGGTTACCTTTTTCATCAACTTCACTTCTTTCTCAATGGCTTTGGAAATGCAGTTTAACGAATGTAAATTGCCAAGCAGTCGACGTGTCTCTCTCTCTCTCTCTCTGCTCTGATGGGAATAAAAAAGTTTACGTGACACTTTTATATATTTGTCGGTCGTAGGTTCTGCGTCGCTTCTCGCCTTTGATTGCTGTTTACATAACTTTCCGAGTTCACGCGAAATTCCACATGTTATGTGTCTGTACGCGAATCGTTAGTTTCGATTTCACCGTGAGTTTAAAAAAGGAATCGCGCCTATATACAATAAATTACAATATCTGCGCTTTACATTTTGATTGAATTTATAGGCAAAAGCGAATAGACCGCACGCGATAAACGAGTATATCTGTATAACTACAACATTCGCGAGAAGGCGATCGAGCGAAACAATTACAGTAGCACCAGAGCCTATTATACACATACATAGCCAGCGCACACGCGACACTTATCGGTAATGTTCCCCCGCTCGGTGCTCGGGGATTTTATTGATGTCATCATTCGCCGGTTATCTTTTTCGCAGCCGCACACGGGAACTTTTTACTGTCGGTCGCGCTCGTTCTTGACTTCCGCCGACTGATTACGTAGTCGATCGCATAAAGCCTCGTAAAAGCGCAGCAGCTCGAGGTTAACTCGCGACGATTACAGCAGTATACCAGCAGTGCGCGAGCGCGCGATCGTTAACACGAGAGGAGAATGACTTTTTAGAGCGGAATCGAACTCGTCAATCTGCATGTCAATGGCCTTTGCGTATATATATATATGCGCGAGCGTCAAGGTTGAGCGGATCAGGTGTCGCGCGCGCGGGAAAGAGTTTGAATAAGAAAAATGGGGTAAGTGGAACGCGCAAGCTCTATATACCGTCTGTCTGCTACTGCCACACGGAAAAAGGAAGAGGAATATCGGATGATTCGACTTTTATTGCCGCGCGAAACCTTTATGTTTTGGTTCGGTGTTTCGTGCACGGAGCCTCGTATTTCACGGCCTCGTGGAGGTTTTTGCTTTATTTGCGGCGGGTTTCTTTTTTAGCCAGTTCTGGAATGCGTAGTTGGATTGGTTTGTAGTCGAGTGTTTTTTCAAAGTGGATGACACTATTTAAGTTGGTGAGTGGACTCTTTTCACCATTAATTCGCTCTATTGTAGTTCAGACGAGTGGAAAGTTTTTCTGTATCAACTGTTTTTAATTATACATTTTTATAACATAGCGGGAGACAAAATAAAACTAGAATTCCAATGAGCTTGCACTGAAGTTTAAAATATTATGCTATTTTTGCGCGTATGTTGTGGATTAACCTCTTTAACGACTAGTTAATGACTAGAGTTAATAGAGTTTAAATGTAAACTTTGCTATAGAATTAAATGTTAATGGATTTTTCATTTTATCAGAGCAGTTCGACGAAACATTAACATGCTGACAGTCATCCGCGAGAAGTTTATTTTCATGTATGATAACGATATTCTGAATTAAAAGATAATGAGTCAAAATTAAATTATAAGAGTATGCAGCGTTTATTACGAGCTTTCCCTCCATTGCCGTAGAACATGCATAATGGATTTTATTTATCGAGTTAATATAGAATTGCTCCATATTATAGACGTGTAACGCGCAATCTATTCAATATTAATATCTGTTTATCTTCATCAGATATGGATGTTTCAAATATCAAACTTTTGAAAAAGAATTCATAAATATTGTATCGCATAAAGAATTCGCGCGAAAAAATTATCTTCATCAACAGCATCGAAAGCAAAAACTATGGCAGCCTCGCGTAACTACAGAATTGTTAGAAAAAGCCGGCATTATTTGCATTCTTGCTTCTCCGCTTAATTATCAAAGCCATAACCTTCCATCACGCGAAATTCAGCGTTCGCGCACACACGTCGGCAAAGCGAATAAAAGATCGACAAAAGTGTGTATATATATATATATCCTGCAGCTGAGGATGAAAAAGAACCTGAGTGTCTATATATACGTATATACAGCAGCAGCAGCAGCGGCAGGTCTCGTTTCACAAGTGTCTCCGCCATCCGATAACACTCAGAGATGGATTGGTTTTTTGCTCTCAGGGCGCGCGGGAACAATTTTATCCCGGACTATTATCCATCCTCCCGTGTATATATATATACACATACCTTCGCCCCATCTGCTTTTTCCGTCCGCGCGCGACTCGTTTATACATCCTCCCGACCAATCTGCCTCTCTTTCCTTTCTTGCTCTCTCTCTCTCTCTCTCCTCCCCCTCATTTCTTGCCGTCCGCTCGCATTCATATTTCCGGCCGTGATGATCGCTCCGCCGGCGCTGCTGCGAAAAAACTATAATTGCATGAAATATGCTCGGCGAGCCGAGGCAAACGCTGCAGAGAGTATGGAAATAAGCCGGGGATGAATTTGTATGAGTGTGGGCGCTTGGCTTGGTATAGAAATCTCGCGCTCGTGATTTGCGGCTCTGAGCTTTTTATCGGGGGAAAAGGCAAGAAATTTATCTCGGCATTTTGCCGATCGTGTCGGCGACAAATATAGCGAGACGAGCGCCTGTACGCTATATGTATATAGCGCTATATGCCTATATGTGTGCGCAGTATAATGTCGATAACCTGATACGTGTGATACATCAGCAGTATAATACGCGAGGATTATTTGGTGTATTTTTATGCGATGTGGGTAAGATTTATTTTATACGACGAAATATTATAATCTTGTGAATGATCATAACAATGATCTAATAAGAAAACGAGACACCTGCATTTTCTCCGAATCGTATACACACGCGCAATGACGTATATAATACACCGGTTGCGCAGCGACTTTATACATATCAAAGACTGCGGCATAAAGCGTCTTTCATTTGCCGGGGGCGGGAGTTTTCATCCAATAACAGTAGCCCCGGCATAACACTAAACTCGTGCATTCCACTCTGGCAATAATCCGTTTCGCGCAGCGCGTCGTCCCACACCTGCGCAGAGTATAGTATACCTCGAAATCCCTCGGCGTCGGATAAGGTCGCAGCTTGTAAATTGCGAGACGCGGTATATACTTTAGGACTCTCGCGGCGTTGATTAAGCGAAATTGACGCCTCCTCTCTCGACAGTCTCGGCTTATATAACACACGGGAGCCGAGAGAGCGAGAGAGCGCGCACCGAGTCATTGGTCACCGCGGCTGCTCGAGAGAAAGAGCATCTATATTCATTAAGACGATTTGCCTAAACTCGCCGATGTCAAAGTACCCTCCAAGGACAACAGAGAGGAAAACTTTGGGGACAAGAGTGAGAGGGAAGCTATATATAGTGTATGCAGGACCATCAGCTCTCCTGTCCTGTCCAAACAATTGATATTATTCGATATGGGAGTATTAGGGTCGCGCGCGCGCGCGCAATCTTTCCCGAGGAGGACAGCTGCGTACAGGGGAGATAACGCTATATAGAATCGTCTATATCCGTTATAAACCAGCCGTTGTTTCCGTATTCCAGTCGACATATACATATGCAGGCTTCGAAGTTTGCGTTTCACGCGATGTCTGAGCAAACTCGGACTTTTCTACTGAACGCTGCTCCCCGTTTGAGTAGATCTCTCGAGCGCTAATTTTACACCGGCCGCCGCATCGCTCAGTAATACCCTTTCGACATTCGACATTCGACATTAACTCGACGCTAAGCCGGCTTTGCCGGGCCGCGGTATACGCCCGCGCCGATACAACTATACCCCGAGGCTTCTCTCTAGCTCTCCTCCTTTCCCTGCTTTGCATTAATCGTTCGTTCGGTCTGCCGCGCAGCGGCAAAATTCTCTCTTAATAACGCGCTTACGGATTTCTCAAGACTGAGAGGATTAATTAGCGAGTTATATGGCCATTTCGGAGAGAAAGAGGTGGCGTCTGCAAAATTACGTTTGGGAAAAGCAAAGTTTCGCACCGTTGAATAATTCAGTTCCTACTGCAGCAGCGAACTACAACGCAGACTTTTGAATCGCGCGCGCGCATGCATCAGTCGAAATATTTGCAAGCTACTCCGAGATGTATTATACCTTTCGTTTTTAACAATTTAATTCCGCAGGATTTCTCTTGCAGTTATTATATTACACGCAAATGGGAGGTCGGATTACGGCTAAAATAAAGCTCAATCAATAAAGCACGCTAGTGACGTACATATATGGACTCTAATATAAGTCGTCATTATTTGAAACCTTTCAAATTGGCCGGCTATGAGATAATTGAACCCTTCGAGGAATTGGGTTTAATTACCTTCCTAACAGCTTAATACGAGCGCAAGCTCGGAATTTTTCGCGCGATCGTTCGAGGAATCCGTTTCGAATTTATTATTATTCTTCCCTTCTCAAATTAAGTAATTTCGTTAAAGCCATCCCAGCAGACGCGCTCGCTATACGCGACCGGCAATCCGGTTAAACGAAATTGATTAAGCCAACGGCAGAACAGCGATTTACGACAATTTAACGGCTTTCGAAAGAACGGAGAAAAAAAGCTCGCTGTAAGAGAGAGAGAGAAAGAAAAAAAGCTCAAGTCCGGCCGTTATACGCGGTATCTCGCGATAAACGCAAAATGGCCACCCCGAGAGAAACCATTCGAAGAGGTGGTTTGGCCGCTCAGATATTTCGAAGTAATTAGACACCTCGTAGTAGTTGGCCCTTTTTTCGTCGCTGCCAGACATAACCGTGAGCATAACCGTTAGAATCTGTTACGTTGCAGGAGGCGTGTTACGCGTATAATTCGGATTATGCTCGTCGGCGGCGAGCGCGCCGCAATGAACTTTTATCCTGCGCTATTCTATATCTTTTTTTTTTGTGTGTTTTCGCTTTTGCTTCGCCTTTCGATCGTTCAGCCCCTTCGATGCGCGCTGAGTTGTATTTCACCTATAGCCGCGCGCTCTCGTGATGTTTGGCTTTTGGTTTATATATCGAGGAGAGCGGAGTTCGGCTCGAAAATGCTTATGGTTCTTATTTACGAGCGGTCGCTCGGGAAATTTATATCGAAGGGGTTTTTGTCGCGATGAAATATACTGGAATATAGTCTCTGTGCAGTTTGTCTGTATGTGTACCTATATATACTGCGCGCTAAACTTTTCAAATGGCCTGGGCTGAGAAGCGGCGGTATTTTTGAAAATTGTTTGCGACTGACATATATGGATCAGTGTTGTGTATATGCGGCCAAAGTAAATAAAGCGCAATCTTGTCTCTCACGCCCTGATGATTATTCGAGTCTATAATCCCTCCTTATATAGCTGCTGCTACAGTATATAATATCTTCCAATATGCGCAGCTGTTGACACGGAGAATCAAGCGCGCGCGTCAAAAAGTTATCGTCACGTCAAACGTCGCATTAGTCGGAAGAAGTCCAAGTGGCCCGGCGCAAAACTCTGCACTTTGCGCTGAATAATGCCGTGTATAAAAATGCGAGGCCGTCGGCAGCAGAGTATATACAAAGTAATAAAGTTGATGGCTGCAGCGGAGAAAAAACACACGGGAAAATAGCGACGGTGTAATGAAATGGAAAAGTTTCGGCGCGCTCCATCTCTCTTCCTTATTCCCATTCTTTTAGCCGCTCCTTGACTCTCATTTTACGGCTGCACCTCTGTCTTTCTTTCTCCGCTGCTAGACTTTTTTCTCGTAGGAGAGAGAGGAGCTAAACGAATTAAAGAATCGAGAGTCTGCAACGGAGAGATTCATTGTTGGCGCGCTGAATGGAGATTTCGCTGGGACTAGATAAGGAGACGTCGATAAGTGGATTGTGAAACCGATGTAGTAGGGTATACATATACCAGGCCGATTGCTGGGAGTTTTAATGAAGCTGTGACGCTTTCGAAGATCGAGTGGGCGAAGAAAAAAAAATAAATGCGTGAATTGATCGGATGATTAGGAGGAATTGAAGCTTTATCTTGGAGCTCGTGTAGTAATAATACGGCGAGTGCATTCTTTGAACTTTCTCCCGCGTTTTTCACGATTTCTCCAGGGGCGCGAACGAAAAAAGTTGCAATTTGCGGCTCAACTTTTGATTTTTTTTTCAAAAACAAAACTCTCTCTCTCTCTCTCTTCAAAGGGAATAGCTGCTCGATTTCATCGCTCGGATTCTTTTCTTAGCAACAAACGAAACGCATATACGATGATGTACGTCCAAAGTTTGTAGACGTAGGTACTTTTTTCCAGTTTGCGTAAGCCGAGCTATAATGAAGGCAAAGTAGCCCTCTCTTCCTTTGTTAACAATGACCAGGAAAAATAATTAGTTTCAGCATTCCCCCTCGATTTCGCGTCCGAGACAGTCGAAGAAAGCTCGCCGAGCGAACAATGACACAGTTTACAATCTCGACGAAAATAATTCGATTCCTGAGTCAGACTCTTGGCGCATAAAACGTATACTTTCTCTATAGACTACAGCTCTCGGAATCGTTAATTAAAAGTCAGCAGTCGGAGTCGAGTTTAATTCGGTGTCCTCCGCCATATAGCGAAAGGCTTCGCCAAGACATATACGAGGTAATCTATCTTGATCTGCTTCGAGATCCTTGGGGTAGGCGCTGACTTTGTAAACTCGACTGTATCTCCCTCTCTCTGCTATATCTTTCACCGCGAGCCGGAGTCGAGGAATACCAAGATAGATTCGCTGCAGCAGCGCTGGGAGCTGCAGACTCGACGGGAGGAGAGAACCACAGGGTTTAAATGTCGTATTCAGCGAGTGAGAGCTGTTGTTGTGATACTCTGCACTATATACTGCGGCAAGTTCGGCTTCTTCTGCTATATATATATACACTGATGTTACTGCATTGTGGAAATTTTCGCGGCGGTGATGCTGGTGAATCGACGGTATTGAGTGCAGCGATGATGCTATCGCGTATAGTCTATACATAGTTTCTGCCGTAGGAAAAGTTTGCCGGTGGAACAATAATAAAGATTCTTTTTTTTTTAATGTTTCGACTTAGCCGCGGACATTCGCTTGGTGAATCTCAATATATACGTTGTACAACCGCATAACGAGACGTTATATATGTGCTCTCTATTGCTCTCCTTTGCAATGCACATCGACTATAACCGAATAACCGAAGCAGGTTCACGTGTGGTCGGACACAGATTCATGCGCTGGCTCGGTTTATATACAATCTCGCTTATATAATCGCGTTATTTAGATGAAGCGGGTAATCGAAACAGTGAAATTCCACGGATGCGTATAGTATTCACGCTCTCTACTAGCGGCGTTAAACCAAAGACAGATGATTTAATCTTATGCACTTCCGGTAAATTAAGACAGAGTGGCCTGTAATTTCCAGCCGCGTGTATATACGTGTTGTATTTCTGAAAATTTGATTATTTTGCGATGATTTTGTGTAGTCTGAAGTATATCTCGATCGAAAAACAATCTAATAACTCCACGGGAATCTTAAAAGGGAAGTTTAAGCACTCGATGATTTACGCACGTCTCGGAGAGAAGAAGCTGCTCGACGGGAGCCAGTGCGATATTTTAACCGTGCGCGCGAAAATAGAAAATTCATGATTTATACATCATACGGCCGGGGCTATATCAAAGGAACTTTCGACTTTTCAAAACGCTATCTCTCTCTCTCTCGGGCCGTTTCTTTTCCTCGCGTCTCTGTTATCTGCTAGACGCTCTTGCGCCGGGCGAAAGTGAAAAATGTCCCGGCATTAAGGCCAACTTGGCGTTTTCCCCGCGAAGAAGAAAAACTTTTTTCCCCTTGTAATCACGAAATCTACTCGCCTCGGGCCACTCGGCTAATGAAAAAGAAATAGCAAATCGGCTTGATCATCTCTCGTAACGACTACAGATGCTGCGCCGAGAGCTTTATTCTCGTTACGCAGCTCTGAATGTGTTATTCATTATACCTCCTCTGAAAAATCGAGTCGACTGAAAAAGACAGTTTTCCAAGTGTTTGCGAGCTTTCGACAGAAGGATAGATCGAGAGATAAGGGTTCGAGTTTGTGGTCCGCGGCTTCCTTAACAATATCGACGACGTGCCTGGGTCCAACCGCGAGGACGAATATTCCATCGCTTGACAAACGATATGCGTGTCTCCGACTCGACAGGGATCGACTTTGATTACAACTGAATTTTTTAATTAAAAGCACCACGTTGCACGGAAATTGTAAAGAGAGATAATTAGTCGCGCGCAGCCGGAAAAGCCGCGAGAACAACGTTTCTCATTATATGACGCATATAACGTTATAAACCGAGCGTGTGCGCGCACGAAAAAGAATAATCAAAAGCAGAAGAAGAGAGAAAAGTCAGGTCGGCTGGAGAAAGATCGTCGCGCGAGAGTTGAAATGCAGAAGCTCGAGCTTTTGGGGCGGGAAGAGAGCCTCGTTATTATCATTATATCCGGACGTGTAGTTATGTCGTCTTTTCGCGTAACGAAGGTCGCGAGCTCGAGGTCTTTTAAATTACAAACACTCGTTATACGGATAGATTCGCGGACGAATATCATGCGAGAACTGATTTTCCTTATTTTTTTTCTTCTTCTCTTCTCGACCGCGGAAAATGCACTTGCGGCGCTAATGGGTTTCGTGATTTTCTTTATTCTACGAATTGAGGAATGACCACGTAACTATATACACAGCCAGCATATATCGAGTGAAATATCAGTTATCAGCTTTTATCTTATATTATACAGTACACACACACACACACACAGTGTGTATACGATTATCTCCAGCTCGAAAATACAAAATTAACGCGCAAACTTCGCAGGTCTCGTTCGTTTATAATTATATCGCGCCGACAATGACACTCGCACCTTCTTCGCCCTCGTTGATGGTCGTGGTTCGTACCTCTGCACTTTGTCTCGTACTTCGTCGAGCAGAATGACGTCGTGGCTACGTCGCTCGTTTAATTACACATCGCACGTATGTATATATACATACACAGACACGCACACACGGACGCGCGGGAAATTCGACGAGCGCCAAGCATCGACCAATAAAGACGCCGCCGGTATACAGTGCGCGAGAGTAAAGTGCAGCGAGAGGCAAAGATGTGTAGGTACACGGTGTCGTGTTTATATAATTAAACGAAATGCAGTTAAATTGGAAACCGACACCGACATCTCATTCTCGTATACTCGTATAACCACTTTTCCAAGCAGTAGCATCGCATGGGGATTTCGACTGCATTTGGAAAGGAGAAATAGTGAGGGAGACCAGTGTCACTGCTCGTTAATTAATAAATTATTCGAGTCACCGCGAAACGGCGCAATTTGGCCGTAGGAAGGAAAGGAACGCGCCATCGACGGGCGACACGGTCCTCTGGGCTTGGAGACATTCCAAACGAGCTTATTAAATTTCCGACGTGCCTTCTTTCGCGCTGTAATGCCTTATGCGACTCTTCGCATATTCATACGCGGTGGTCGCGACACGTATACCACGCGCATACACACACACACACACACGTATATGTAATAGAGGGTTCAGTAGGTATATAGTAGGCCCCGTAGCTCTCGGTCGTCGTTAATTCCGAGTATCAATTTTCGAGAGGCCAGAGCGCGAGGTCCGTGTTAATGCGCTTGTTTACAGGGTACGTCGTAATCGTAAACGT
The DNA here is from genome assembly GCA_900474305.1 of Cecidostiba fungosa. NCBI lineage: Eukaryota > Metazoa > Arthropoda > Insecta > Hymenoptera > Pteromalidae > Cecidostiba > Cecidostiba fungosa. Next base: position 65,461 of record UCOJ01000154.1, on the reverse strand, counting down.
CGATGGGAGAGGAGTGAAAGGGCTCGTGAGCAAACGCGCGCCAAAAGCTAATAAGGACGATGGCCTGTTGTTGTACAGACGCCGCGGCGCGTCTTGCATCATGTGTACGAGGTGATTGGTGATTAGCGATTTTTGCGGCTGGCCGTTTGAATGTAAAAATAAAATTCTGCTAAAAGAATAGAAATGATAAATTGATGTAATAAACGCGCACGCACACCGACTCTCCCCTGCGGCTCTGACTCTCTCTCTCCGTTTAAAATTCATCCTAATGTTATATGGTCTTGTATGAGTTACGACTCGTGCATTATTAGCGGTAGGCTCCTATATGTATATGTGGGTCTTGTTCGCACGCATACGCAGGTAGAGAGAGAGACGGTGTGGATGTGCCAAGAATCGTTAGTTTACGAATGGGCCGAGGCCGTTTGTGGCCGGGAATTTAGAACGCTAATGGTAATCGTCGTCGTCGTTGTCGCTCGCGCGCGCGCGCGCGCGGCGGAAGATTTAACCGCCGCCGGCTGCGAAATCGGAGCTAGTTTGGCATCAGGAAGCGGGTCAGAGTCAGCGGTGTACGCGATGCTTGTATATATATAGTATAGATCTCTCGATGCGCTATACTGCAGCCGCACTGTGCGGTCTTACAAAATAAACGCTCGTTTTCTTTACGGATTACGGCTAACCTACTACGTTAGCTCTGCAGCTCTTGTTTTCTCGCGGATACGTATATTCTCGGGGGGAGGCTTTGAAAAGGGCTATACTTTTTCTCGCCGAGTGACGTTGAGTGCTGTTCTCGAGCTTTTTATGGATTGCCGGCCGCGCTAACACGCTTTGTATTTAGCCTCGCAATGCGGATTTGCTCTATTTTCTCGCTGTGTGTTATATTGAAGAGTAGCAGCAAATAATATAATTAATCAGCAAGTTTATTTTGTAGGTCGCCACATTTAATTACAGCGAATTTACTAGCAAACTCCGCAGCCTCTTCTGGCAGTAGTATATATTTAGTATATATACAGCTCCGAGAGAGCGTTGATCTTGCAGCGCGTTTCGCCTGCAGTGTCAAGGTAAACCGCGTTTCGCGTTGTTACCTCCTGATAACACTAATCTGTAGTTACTGGCGCAAGCTCGCGGCTCGATACACCCCTCGAGGCTTTCCGCCCTTCGCGCCCGAGCTCTCTCTCCGCATTAAGTGTTACGCCCGCGCGTGTGCAAAGCCGCGATACACGCACGCTCCGGCTCGAGTTTATATACACGTCGTATACGTGTGTTTGTGTGTGTATATACTGTATATCACGCGATTAGATGTAAAGTTACGAAAAAGAGCTTTTTCTCTGGGAGCTGGCCAACTTTCGCTTTTTTCTTCTTCTACTTCTCTGCGAGTATTATTATTAGGTCGCTGTAAGTTTTCTGACATTTTTCGTGCGCGACTTTCGTTCTTTAATTACTTTTGCGCGGGGTGCAGGCTTTTCGGGCCTGATTTAAGGAGATTGTCTGGAGAGAGGTAGAGTTACTTTAACGTGTATCTTAACGATGATTAAATATAGCGCGATTTACCTGTACTACTGTTGCGTTATGCGCGAAATTTTTCAAAACTCCGACGCTCCGAAAATTCACGACTTTCCACAATTTAGGTATACGCGCGGGGTCAGCTTTAACTCCCATCTATTCTCATCCATATACGCAAAAAAAGCAAAAAAAAAAAAAAAAAAAATGCCTGCATGGCAGAGAACGAAATCGAAATATCGAGTTTCCCACGCATATCCAGCGCACAGAGACATATAGAAACCGGAGACGACTGTATTATTCGCAACCGAGAGGGCATCGATAAATCTACGCGCGCAGTTCGAATGGCTCCCGTCCACTCTATTACCCGCCGGGATAATGTCGGCGCGTTGTATAATTTCTCTTTCGGCTCGTCGCGTTTTAATTCTGCGGCAGTAACCGCGATCGTATCGCTCAGTCGCGCGGCATATTGCTCGATGATGTGCCTTATTTGCGGCGGTTATAATGAGGTTGGATCGATGTTTTCGAGTACGCGGCTTGATAATAATAAATACGAGCACTTGTGCTACTGATGCGGATGATGTGATGTGAATTTTACCGCGCGCGAATGTGCTACATTCACACGCGAGGACGTGGAATTATCTCGTTTTCAGAGTCTCTTTGAGAGAAATATGGTTTCGTTGCGCTTCCGACTGACGGACAGGGATTTCGGCGTTTATGCTTTAAAAGGAGCCGCTGAGCTGCTTTGTTGGGCTATCACTGCTACTCATCCCTGCTGTTTATGAAAAGGTGTCAAAGGCTTTATTCGCAGTGTTGCGATTCTCTTTGTGTAAATACCTTTGATTATATCTTCGCTTCTTATTCTAGCTTTTATCTCCGGCTCGCGCTTTGTTCATTCACTTTTTGTATACCAACACCGATTGTTCATTAATAAGCGTCAATCGCATGTACTTCATCTGCAAATCAGCAGAAGCAACGTTTTTAATTTTCTTCTTTCGTCGCAGAGCGAAGCGAAGAGTAGCTTTTGAAAGGCTCATAGCCATTAATTCACTCCGTTATCAATAATAAAAGTGTCCGTAAGAAATTTACATTTCTCCTTTCGCAGAACTCCATATAAAGCGAAACATACATAAAATTTTAAACTTCATAAGCGGGAACGTAGTTTCGAACCTTGTACGTTTTTTTTTCACTGCAGCTTTTTTTTTCATAAAACTTTCAAGTTAGCAGTAAAATTTCACATCGAACTGTCGTTCACGAAAAACTCGACGAAACACAGGAATAATTGAATTCCTGTACGTCTCGACGGACATAAATTTAGAACGACGTGAAGAAAGAGATGTCCGTAAAAAAAAGTCCAACTCGTCGTTCTCTCTGATTTAGTGACCCTTCATCGTGATTGAATTCGTCTTTTTCTCACTTGCTCGTCTGGGGGTGACTTGTTTAATATCATAAATTTAATAAACTCGGTTGCATGAATTCATTGCATCTAGTAGGCGTTCTTTTGTTTTGGTCTTTTGAAATTGAGAGCACTATTAAAGTGACCAGCTCATTTTAAAAATTGAATTTTATCGTGTATATACAAGTCAGCTCGGACACATCCATCATTAATGAGCCGTAGATCTATAGCTTGCCAACTCCCCTTTGCAATAATTCTAATTCATCGGTGTATTTCTTTCTCTTTCTCTGTATTCGCATACCGAGCAAAAGGAGGGGACGGGTCATCGCACCGAGTTCACGGCGCGTACAGAGGGGTCGAAACTGTCGTAACGGCCACGTGTGGAAGAACTTTAACAATTATATTTAATACGATCTCGGGTCGAGCCATTGCACGCTGCTAGATACCAATATAGTAAGTTCGAAACTTGTCCTCGTTTCCCCGGCAAAGAAGACGACAGCCAGACCAGAAAGTATATGGATATACACAAAGAGAATGAGAGGAAGAGACTCGAAGCTCAGGTGGAAATTCCCTTCTTGCCGCGCGCACTCGAAAGCTCCGCTATGTATACGTATATATATAGACCGCCGCCGGAGAGTCTAATCAAATTTAATAACTTTTGTACTTCTCTCGGCCCTCTTAGAAGAAGAAGCAGCAGCAGCAGCACGTTTTGTAGGCGCGAGCGCGCTCGCCTCTCATCATCTTTTCCATCCTCTCTCTCTCTTCCGCTTATGCTCTCGGCCCCTCTCCTAATTTACGTTATATAAACTTGTGCGCGCAGCTCGGGCTATAGTGCAGTAGATTTATGAGAGGGACATGTCCGCCGATCGCGCGACGACTTTATATTTTCAGACACACCGGCTGAACCTCGTCCACTTGTCGTAATATTAGAAGCTGAGTCGTTGCCCTCTGCCTATCTTATGTATATTACGCCTACTTATGCGCTCTTATTCTTGGGAATTTTTCTTTCTCCCTCGATCGTCTGCTCTTTTATTTTTGTTTTTTTTTCGGGGAGTCGGTGGAGAGTGAGTATACGTATTTTGCGGTTAAACGCGGTTATGATTGAAGTTAGGGATGCGGATGTGGATTTTAACGTGTACTTTTTTTTTATTTTCATAACAAGGCTACGCGTTGGCTCTCGTGTACAAGCATTGAATCAATAAAACGTACTTTCATACTGGAGTTTAATTAATGGACACATTAATTAATAGAGCTCCAATATTCTTCTATAATTATTACACTTCACGTGCACATATAACAAAGTGTGTCAGGTGATATCAGACATTACAATCCATTTCAAGAAAATAGTGAGTAATGAATAATATATTGCTGAATAATTCATCAACAAAAATGAAAAAAAAGAGCCGAGCGAATTCAAACTTTTTAAATAAATCTAAAATTTTCAGCTCTCGACTCCGTCGAAAAAAGTGTCCTAAAGGTCTAGAGTCTTCTCGCACAGCCAAAAGAACTCTCGGCTCTTGACATTCGTCCCTTAGGACAAGGCCGCGGCGGAGTTTCTTCGTCTCTCTCGCAGAAGAGAGACTTCTTACCATCGACTGCGGAGCAGTTCCCGGGAGATACGTCGCGCGGAAAAACGTTCGAACGATAAAAATGCGTGCGGACCTCCGTAAAAAATGTATTTCCACGGCGGTTTTGCGTTATATATATATACTCGACGAAGCTTCCGGCGTACAAAGCACCGGATGGCAGAATAATAAAGCATCATCCGTAGCGGTTGCTTGGAAAGGCCGTATGTATATATACGAGACCCCTAGCAAAGCTGCTACCAGTATTTGCGCCCCTCTGCAGTGGCTGCGCGGTTGTAGCAGCCGATGCCAGTATATTAGGTCTCTACGCTCTGTTACGTTGAGTAAATAGAGAGATCTCATACAAGTAGTATAAGTTATTCAAAGAAGCGCAACATTTAAAATAGATTCCCGTTGCCGAGAGAGAGAGAGAGAGAGAGAGAGAGAGAGAGAGAGAGAGAGAGAAGATAAAAGTTATTGCCAAACTAGCCATGGTCGCAAAGTAAAGCTATGGAAAGACGGGTGCGCGCGTGATTCGGAATACCGATAAGACGAGGAGGCGGCTGCTGCTGCTCTTCTCCCCCGGCGAACGAGATGCATCTACTCTATATATAGACGACGATCCGTCTGCAGTATAGCGGCGCGAGTAGAAGAGAAACTTTTTCGACCATCGATTTTCCTCCTCCTCCTCCTCCTCCTCCTCCGCGAACACACTGCGGACATTTTAGCGAGGCGCGCGCGAACGTGTGTCGCTTTCGGCGCTCTCGGGTCACCCGAGGGAGCAGTCCCAAGTTCACACGCTCGATTTACGGTGAAAAAAGCCGTCGGGGAGGCGGGGGATATCGATTGCCTCGCTCGTTTTCACGGGATAATGCGCGCGGCGCGCTCGCTCGTTCCGGAGATGAATGAACGGCCGATATAGCCGAGCCACAGAGAGAGAGAGAGAGAGAGAGCTGAGTTTACACGATATATGTATAGACGAGTGTAAGGCGCGGCAAATTTGAATGGACTGCGCGACGCGCGTATTAGGGCGGATTTCGAAACAGTGCTTTTTTCGCACGCGCGCGCGGATTTGAATGTCGAGCGTGTTTGGGGATTTAAGATGGGAAATCCCGTTCGTTTTTCTTTCGTTTCTGCGAGCGACCGAGAGCTTTGCTTTATAGTTTGCTTTTCTTTCCTTTTCTGTCGGAAGGATTTTGCGTGCGCTGCTTTGTTGTGCCGGATCAGAGGGGGTCGCGAACGATATAGTTTTACCGCAATGACAACGGACGTGATCGAGCTACAGATTATATGATCTCTCTGTACAAAATTTGAATGTGAATCAAAGCTATCTCACGATTAAATTCTTCTCTTCTCTTTCTGTTTCAGGTAAGCACAGCGCGAAATCTCATCTAATCTCGTCTTACCACGGGAATATTACACGTCGGAGAAATCCACGTTAAAGACGATCGTCGACAGATTGCAGCTTTACATTTCAACAGGTCCGTAGAATAATATCGTCGGGGGGCAATATATCCCTGGTCTGCGCGCACACGTCAATGGCCTCGCATAAGCGGAGTCATATGTATAGGTTATACATGTAGGTCAGCTGCTGCTGCTGCTGTTGCTGCGACACTACGTGCCCCGCGGCTCGAGCCAGGACTCGCCTAATCGTCACGTCTCGAGTTTAGGTAGTGACTCGCTTCGGATGTCCTGCCGCATGTGTTGAGTTTTGTGCAGAGCTTATATTTCATTTTTTTATTTGAGGGACTATATTGCGATTACAAACTTGAAAGTTGCAATTTGTTCAATTGCAGCCGATCGAAATGCACTCGTCGCGATGTACTTTATTATTATTTTTTTTTTAAAGTTCGGTGACTGTAATAATACCGATGGATCAAAATACTGCTGCAACGACAGATACAGCATCGCTGTCGCTATCTTAGAACTAGTAATCACGGTAAAACGCGTTCGAGCGGAGTCTAGGCTCTTATACGGGCTCGACTCTCTGCTTCTATCCAATCGATCGGATCACTCTGCATCAGCTCTCTGGTTCTCTCTCTGTCTCTCTCACTCTCTCATCATACCTTCATTTCTTGGCATAATTTTGGTATAGAGATATTTAGCCTATACCTATTTTTAGTTACATGAGGAGTTTTCGTTTTTCATTGAGATTCAATTTTTATTTTAAAATAAAACAAACTTGAAATAATCATCATTTACTTAATTCGATTAATCCACATCTCTTTTATTCATCGAAACCTGTCGACGCACGTTTTCCAAATAAACGATTTCACCACTCAAACAGCGCATGAAAAATCGGAAAATTCCAAAGTGCCAAATAGAGAAAACATCGACGGGCGTTAATGGAAAAGAGCGTGAAAAATAGATAAAGTAAAGCGGCATCAGAATCGTATTTATATTTTGTTTTCTCTCTTTTTTTCTCTTTTCGCGTGAAAAAAAAGCTCGGATTACTGCTGTATGAAATACGCTTATGAGAAATGCTCAAAGTGTTGGCTCGTTGCGTATACGTCTCGGTTTTATGTATCCACTTTGAGAGATGAAGTTTATAAACGCTTGAAAAAGCTCCTTATCTTTTTCTTCTTTTTTATTCGTCTGTAAATATAATACAAAAGATCAACAGGCGGCAACGCTGACTTTTCCAACTCGTTCAAAATAACATAAATCACTCTCATCCTTTGACGTAAAATTACGCGAGAATTTTCGGCCTATTATTATATAACAGCTCGGATCATAAAGGATGTCCGATCTAGCAAGACTCGCTCGAATGTTTACTTTGACGACGCGTCGTTGTCGCCGCCGCCGCCGCCGCCGACAGCCGATTACTGATGCGCAATGAAATTACACGCGCATAAGGACAGCGAACGGCCCTGTACCTGCAATAATGGAACCCAAACAGAATACTAATAGCCGTGAATCTAATTACGCGGGAGCTCTCTATATACGTATAGGTACACAGCAGCGCGAGACTTTAAGCCCTTCGTACAGGTATAGGTATGTCCTTGTCGTACTCTTTGCGTAGTTGGGTGCTTTGAGTGTATAATTTTGACACGTGTAAGAAGGTCAGATGGTATAGACTCGTTTGGCGAAATTCAGAATTATTACAATATACAGCTGGGCATGAATTATTCTAATCGTTACATCGGCGAAGCGCGTGTTTTACACGAGCGAGTGGAGGTCGCGTAATTACGATAGTCGGCAAGCAAGGATTAAAGTTTAAAAGGACATTGCGTCCTGACCTCGTATACGGCGAGTAAAATTTTAACGGCTTTACTATTTCATAACCAACAACGTCATAACGAGCGTAAATTTTTTATGAATTTCCAACGAAAGCTGCTTTAGCAGTGCAATATAATTTCATGAAAGTACTTGCTCATACGTATAGTGTGTATACATACAGCTCTCACAATCAGTCGGTGCTTGAATATACGTTATAATATTATTAAACAGTTTGGGAAACGAGAGCTTATCAAAAATGTAATTGGACGACGCATTCGATTAAGCATAATTTCAATTCTTTTATTCGCTTTTCCGAGGATATATAGCTAAATGTAATCAGCGCAGCAGCATTGAACAATGCTGTGTCTGAATCCCTGTCTAATTTTACGACGATAATTTTCTCACTCGAGGGCTCTATTTGCGCTGTAAACACGTGGGATTTAAAGACCGGCGTCGTTGTCGAACTTCCGCTCCGGAATCTAATGAGAAGAAGAAGAAGAAGAAGAAAAACCGAGAGAGGGAAAAAACGGAAGCAAGTTTAGAGAAAGCTCCGAGCAGTAGTAGTAGTGGATGAAAGAATAAGAGAGAGAAAGTCGAGTGTGCAAAAGCAAAGACCGACGTCGTGTTCCATCGAGCCGTTTCTCGTTTCCTCCTCTCGAAAGCCTCGCCGCCTCTCACCCTTTCAAAGGCTCTTTCACCTTCTCTCTCTCTCTCTCTCTCTCTCTCGATCGCTTTGTCGCTCTTCCTGTCTCCGTCGTCGCTCCGCATCGACAACTTGTTCTCAGCGGCACGAGCGCACTCGCTCGTTAAGATACCGCGGGAACTTAGCTCGAAGTTGCCGATACTTGGCGCGCTCAGCCGCGGATATGTATATAATACGGTGAGTACCTATACACGTACGCCACGTGAGCAACGATGTATAGTAAGAATTTTTGCGTTAAACCGCGAGCGCGACGATTTCAGTATGCGACGACGACGGGGGAGAGACGGTAAATTGAAAGTCGTCGAGGACTGCGAAACGCTCGGCTCTGTGCTTTTCATTAGGCTGATTAAGGCTTGTTGTGCTGGGGCGAAACTCGCCGAGTCACGATTCTCGGGTAATTATAGACCTGGAGAGATTTCGAGCGCGCTTATTTGCATAGTATCTCTCCGTTCAAACTTCTTTCTTGTTCTTTTCTTTCTCATCTCTCTTTTTTTTTAAACAAAAGAAAAACCGATGCTTCAAGCAAAATAGCCAGAGGCAACCGCCACGTGTGTGTGTGTATGTATCGTACTTCTGCCGCGCGGCAATACCGAACTCGCTCGCTTCCTCCTCGTGCACTGGACTGGACTCACGTAACGTAATAACATAATACCTTTCCGTCCGTCCGTAGAACACGAACTCACCAGCAGCAGGATAGTTAGCCAATATGGCCAACATCCGTCGACCGGACCACACGTTACCCTGTGGAGGAAGATGGAAGCTGTTTATATACGGTGTTTTAGGCGAGTGACTATCGCTTATAGCCTCGGTTTTTATTTGTAAGTATAAATCGAACCGAATCTATATTTACCCGCCGAGTTTTACTTATACACAATCGTCTCGTCGATCCCATCCATTTTTTTTATTTCAGTCGCTACAGCACCGCGAAATAAGCGTTTTCCCACGGTAACACCTGCGTGCGCGTTATATGCGCCGTACTTAATATTTTTAAGAGTGAGTCGTTGGCGGCAGAAATCTTAGATAAAAATGACAGCCTCTTGGAAAGCACTCTCGGGCTGGATTTTTACGCGCGCTAACAATAGATGACGATCCGATAAATAAAAAATTCTCCAAGCGTCACTTTCGATCTCCGCGATTCCTGTGCAGTCCTAATTATAATATTATTTTTCTTATACTTTACGCCGTAGGAATAAGAAAACAGCATAAAAGCTGAGGGGGGGGGGAGGAATGAAAGAAGTCCCTCTCTCTCACTATTTTTTTTTCCTGCTCAGGATGTTTTCCAACGGTACACGCGGTCCTCACTGAATTCCCGGAGTCTTTGTCACTATATCAAACAATGTCTCTTTCTCGTGCAGCACTAGGGACGTCTGTAGCAGGCTTGCGAGACAGAGTCTTGTGTATCCGCCCACCACCTCCTGTTCTCTCTCTCTCTCTCAGTCTCTATACCATAGACTTCGCCTACACGAGGCTCACTTTCTTACCTCGTTTTCTTCCTAGACTCGAGAGTTGCAGTCTTTCTCTCTCTCTTGATGGTTCTCATCTCGTTTTTTTTTCGGTGACGGCTGAAAGTAGACACAGTGTATACAGCGAGTATACGGTGGCACACCTCGTTTTCATTGTAACGCGTACAGTGCTGGGTTCTTCGTGTTTCTTGTCGCGCGGCGACGTCTTCTCTGCTTTCATTCTCGTCGGACGCCAGCTGAGAGACTGTGTATTAGCGCAGCCGGAGAGAGTAAACTCTCTGGGCTGCTAAAATCAGCGGAGACTGACAAAGAGCAAGCGTCCGCGAGCGCCGTGGGCTTCATTTTTTATTTACGAGGCGCATAAACGAGAGAGAGAGAGAGAGAGAGAGAGAGTAGGCAAATGTAAAAGCTTGCGGCTTTTACTTAGGTGAAATTAGTCCTCGGAGAGGAAAGAAAAACTAGCGCCTTTCGAGAGCAGTCGATGGCTTCCATTATACTATATGGGAGAGAGCTTTCTTCATGCTTATTTAACTCCTTATTTGAATATTCAAACAACGAAAAATATTGCGGTGCGTTTGAAGTGTATATCAAAGTCACTTTCTAAAATAGCCATATATCGGATGAACCTTTTGATAAGCGTGCAGTTTAGGCGGCAAGCGAAAGCCATCATTCCAGCAGCAGTAGCAGTTCCTCTCCGTCAAATATTTGCTCTAGCAGCCAGACAAAACGTTGCTCAACCCCCACAAGTAATCCGTCCGCCGCACAGGAATCAATTTAATTAGCTCGGCCGCCACAGCATCAGTGCAGTATACGGAAAATCTATGCGTATATATATACATTTAGCCGACGTAGCCAATCAAACAACAGTTCCGAAGTAAAAGACAGAGTCGTATATCGATTCGCACAGATCGTCGGAGCAGATAGAGCTGGAGTTAGCATTAACCGGATAGACAGAGACCGTGACAGAGATGTCCCGACGATAAAGATAGGATACAGAGAGCGCCGCCGGAGCGAGCGTATACGCAGTCGAGCTAATGGCTAGTCTCTGTCGATGACAAACAGAACGCGCCGGTCAAAGAGTAGATCTAGAATCCAGTGCAAACCAGCAGCCGAAGCGGTCAGGTCGGAATTATATATACCTAACGCTCAAAGGATTCGCGATTAGGGTCTCTGGTACCGGTAGCACGCCCGGATATATATATACCAGAGCATCTTTGCCTTGCCTCTCTGTCTACCTCGCACACAATCCAACACTCGATATATACATCTCGTTATAATGCGATCGTCTTCTCTTCGGCGACGCGATACTGCAATGTCCGTCGTCGATAATTAACGAGGAGCACCGCGTGTGTTTTGATGGATTTCCGGAGGACCGAGTGCAATATAACAGAGAGTCGAGACTGCGGATGATTGCCATACCGTATCAGACGATGTAATTGCACTATTTGCTCATGATTACTCGTCTCGTCCAATCAGACAGACAGAGCGAGAGAGAGAGTTCGATACGAGTGCGAGTCAAAGGCATTTCCTATTAGACTTAGCCGGTTTGCCGTTTCATTGATGTTGTATCACAGTTGCAGTATATAGGTTGAAATTTAATTGAAATTCACGCACCGGCGCGCCGGGGGTAAAAATAAATTATATAACAATGACAAAAAAGTACAGGAGACTGCAAAAATCATCTGGATTTTATCAAGAAGCTTTTATATTGAAAGTTATCTTTTTTCGATTCCCGCACTCGTATATCAAACTATAAGTGAAGTAAAAAACCTTTTAGATCCAGCTTGTTTCCGCTGATTAGGCGTTAATTATGCATTTTCCAATACGAACCAGCTTCTCTTCTCTCAGCCGCGCCACACAACGAAGTGGGGGAATGATCTATTAATAGAAAGGCGGTAAAGTACGACCCGTTAAGTGAAATTATACCATCCATGCTTGGAGTGACCCGATTAAATTGAACGAACATCGGAGTAATTCTGAAATTGAATAATATCCTCGTTTAAAAGTGCCAGGGAACAAGTATAACTACAGAGACCAAAGTAAAAGGACAAAGAAAACACGTATACACGCTGAGATAAAAGTGGCGGAAAAAAGGCGCACATAAGCCAAGAAATAAACAAAGCACTTGCAGAGAGTCACTAGCAGCGGGGCTAAAGTCGGCGAGAGCCGTTTACTCGCGCGCGTTTCGGTATGTGCGCCTGGTTCTTGGTTAATTAAGAAAAACGGCTTTCGCGGCTTCGCGGACCCGGGAATTTAATTAAATCAACGCGCGATAAATTAAAAGACGCTCTCTCCGCACTCGGTCGCCAAAACCCCCGGCGTATATATCCCGTAGCGAAACACAACGTTCGACACGAGACGCAGAGAGAAAAGCGCGCTACTTTCTTTTTGGCTTCGCTCTCGTCGACACTCTTCTCGAGGATTCTCGCGACGTTAGTTCTTCTTCTTCTTCTTCTTCTTCGTGCTCGTCTGACGTCGCTTTGGAGTGGAAAAGTTTATTCGCGCTCGAGGAAGTGGAGACTTTGTAGCGAATTAAGCCATAATTAAGAAATTAGGAGGACTGAGAGGGCCCGCCTCAAAAGGATCATAACGAGATAAATCCCGGCTGCGTTTTCTCGTAACGTCTGTTTTATTAATTAAGCTCGGCAGTATTGCAGGTAATTCGCTTAACCGTCTCTCGCCGACTTGCATTCAGAGGACAGAGCCTCTCCGAAAATCTCGCCAATCTTACTTTAGCAACTTTGATATAATGGATTCGTGTCTGACGAGACAGCGACTCGTACTACTTAAAAACAGTCTCTCTCTCGTATCATAAGCGGTATTTCGGCCACGTAATAAAAAATGCGCGAGAGCTGTGAGAAAAAGCAATAAGCCTCTATATAGTCATAAAAAGCTTCCCCTATCTTGGAAATTCTCGTGGCATCGGAAATTCCCGAAGCCTCTCTCTCTCTCTCTCTCTTTTGGTCGACTATACAGCGCCTCGGGGAGTCCTTTGTACGACTGGCGGCTGCTGCAGTGCAGCACCACGAAGAAGAGAATTAAGAGGAATGATAGAAGGGGGGCTAGAAAAGAAGCGCCGGCGCTCCGGACGGAATTCGTTCTGCAGATTTAGTAGATCAATCGCACGAAAAGGGGGGATATGCAAAGTAGCCGCGCCAAGAATGGATACGTTCGCTCCACTCGCACCTCATCAGCCTTTTCTCTTTTCTCCCTGCGCCGACGTCTTCCAATTCTCTCTCTCCTTCTGGCAAAATTTTTTCTCGCACAAGCCCTTGCTGTTTATACACTCCTCCGGCGCTGGCAATTTCCACGAAAATCCGACGGAGGAGCGCTTTTTTATTGGCACCTACATATGCTGCTGCTGCTGACTGTACTCGGGGGCTCGAGATTGCAGACTCTCGGCTCCCGGGGATGTCTGCGCGTATTTTTCGTCTTATGGAGGCTCGAGACCACGAGTCTGGACGTGCTGAGCTACTATTGCACACATGCAGCGGCGCGAAAGAGAAGGCGATTCTCGAGGTATTGAGCGAAATTAAACCGCGCGGAAATGTAGCTTCATTTTCAAGTAAATATCGTAGTCGGTCAAAATAATATTTGTTCTTTCGGTGCGCCGCGCTTATTCATAACGTAATACAGTATAAACAACCGAGCAAATATTTACCCCGATCCAAGCGGATATATAACAGTATAAAGTAATATAACACAAAATCCCGTGAATGAATTCGTCTATAGTACACATCTAGGTATCGGTGTACATTCTCTCGGCGTCGCGGCGTATAAAACGTATTGGCCTTCCCAGAGACAAATCACGAGCAATAATAGAGACCTTTCACGCTCGATCGAGTCGAGAGATCACGATTCGGCTTTTACATCGGCTCGGTTAACCCTCGGGCGCCGGCGGAGTGCGGCTATTTGTCGAAGAAAAGCGTAATTCGCGGAGAAGGAACTGCCAGAGCAGAAATTAAGATAGGACGATCGCGAAATCGATCCTGTATAAAAAATAGCCGAAGCTTCTTTTTTCTTTAATGCCGTCGTTGCCGATTTTTCTTTTTACGCCGCTGTTTTTGCTGCACTTCAAGTATTGTTTTAAGAAAAACACACCGAGACGTACTTTATTACGCGAGAGCAATCTCGCAAAGCCGCGTCGAACGCATCGTGTTTTCGCTTCCGAGAAGGACGGCCATTAAAAGCGTCGGGCGCCGATATCAGATACACCTGAAACCGAGGATTAGGTCGATGCATCCTCTGACCGGCCATATAGCGAGCTTGTTTCGCTCTAATCGTCCGGATGCGTATATCGTCGGCTCGATTTAAGGCGCGGCGTTATATAGGCGACGAGAGAGACGGAGGGAAATCTGTTGTTTGTCAGACTGATGAAAAAAAAGGAGTTTCGCGATTGCGCGCGTCTACTTATCGAATGGATGCGAGCTTCGATAGATTTAAGCACGGCAGCACTAATTGCACCTTTTCGATCTCTTGCGGAGTGGATTGAAGAGCGCGATCTATACAGAGATCCATCGACCTCCTTCTAATTTTCTTAATGGTATACTGCGACGTACCGCTTAGGATGTAATAACACTTTGGGAAACAATAAGCCGCACGGTTTTCAAAAATTAAAAACATTCGCACGTGTCGTTCAGCCAGCTCTCTCTCTCTCTCTCTCGGCGAACGATTCAATTCAGACTGGCGTCATCGCATCGTCCCGCAGTATATACAGGTATAGAAGAAATGCATATAAAAACCATACGCGGGTGGGGGGGTATATAGTGCAAGAAGATGAGCTCGACTTGTTATTCGCGTGTATAGAGGTAGAGAGCGAGCCAGGCAGCCGCTACCGCTCGGAAAGTACAGTGGCAGTAATGGTCTACTAAATCACATTATATTGTTTCTTGAGGAGGGGGAGCTTTCGCTCTCTCTCTCTCGCGGCGGCTGCAGAGTGCGAACCTGCTACTGCGCGCTGCGGTATTTCCTTGAGACGGGGCAAAGGACCCTCGAAACGAGTTTTGCCGCTGCAGCCTGCTGCTGCTGCTGCTGCTATATATAGCTACTATACCACTGATGCTTTCTCGCTCTATATACAGGCGAGAACGCGCTGCGAATGTAAATATCTATGATTTCGCTACTCGCACCTGCAGCTCTCGCGTTATTGTAGCTGGAAAATTTTTCGTTTTCTACCTGATATACGCTGTAAATCGAGCGCGCGATCGGAATACGACCTCATGATTTTCTTCAGCGCGATATATAAAGAAGCGGAATTATATATAACCCAGCTGACATTTATTGAGATTTTCATTTTAAATTGCCGCGCTGACTTTTATATCGTTCTCATGCGTATATTAAACGCTTCTCTCGACATCAACAATGCGTTTCCTGTATACGCAACAAGCTGGCAAGCTCGAATTTAGTGGCCTCTATCAAGGTCGGTTCATCTCCGTCTCTCAGCTTTGTAGAGGCAGTATATTAGCGGCGTGGGCGCGCGCCATCAAGGCCAACGCAACGGCGGCGGCGAAAAGCTCGAGTAGCGTCTGGCCGCCGCTGTAGAGCAAGAGAAATAGGGTCTGGAGAGTGACGCTCTCGTTCTTGTATATATACATACATACATACGACTAGAGCGTCTCGCTGTTAATGGCTCGACGCCTCGCGCGAGATGCATATACGCGCACCCCGAGTATTAGCTGAAGCCTCTGCCTCTGCGGAAGCCGCGTAAGGAGGATCATCCGAAAGTTGGATGAACTTCTGACTGTGAGTAATTGGGCTTCTCGCGCGCGTGCGAGAGCACCGTCAGCTTCGCGAATCGACAAGTCTCTTGGCTTTGATATACCCTTGTCACAACTTTCCACTGTGTGTGCTACTGGCTCTCTCATCAGAGTTTTGTGCGTGTCACTTTTTTTTTCGAGGCTGCGGTTACGTTGAAGTGATTAAATAATCGTCGCGTTGAAAATGTGAAACTTGTATTATATACACTTTGCCGTACGCGAGCGCTAGTCTGCGTTAGCTTTGGTATATTCCTCATGAAAATCGGTTGGGTTCTGAGTTCCAACAGTGTATTTACTCTGGATGTTTGGTGTAGGTGCATTTGCTCCATCATAACTATGGCTTTTCTCCTTCGGCGTAACGTCTACTCGCATTAATGAGCGCCCAGACCTTTATGTACAGCGTGTGCAAAGGTGAGTGAAACGAATTAGTTTCTGTAGCCTCGGGCGTGTCGAATGAGCCGGCTTAAGATGATGGAGGCGCACTTTGCATGTGTGTGTGTGTGGAGCTGCATTTCATATACACTATAGGTACTTAATGTGTACGCATGCATGTGTGTACCAAGCTCTCTCGGTGCTCTGGAGCATTAAAATATTCAAATATTGGAACAATTTGCAATTGCTTGCTTCTGCACTAGTATGTGCTACATTATAATGTTGCTACTTTAAATTGGATTAGCCTTTATCTTTCTCTCTCGCATGTTTCAACTAGATTGTTCAGTATTACCGAAAGTTATAGTGTGTAAATCATTTTATGAATGCTCGGAGGAGATAAGTATTATTTTCTTCTCTTTGTCGTTTTGCGCGGTGCTCAATGCTGAATTGATAATTATTAAAAGTTAATCCCAGTCGCGAGCGATGCTTTCAGAACATAAAGGAACAATACATTAATACGACAAGTTTTACTGCGCTGTTCCGTGCTGCAGACGGAGCTTAGTTGTGTCATTGTTACATTCCAGTTATTCTCCTTCTCGTTTCCCAACCACCAACGGTCGAGTCTCTCGGAGGTATAAGTACCGATTAGGGGATGCTTTCACTGTATTTAGCTTTCCACTCGCAGAATAGCACTTTCAAAGGCAAACTTGTATTTTTGGAAGTTCTCTCTATCTCTCTGTTCTCATCTCAAAAGTTTCCAAACTTCATTCAGCAGAAACGCCGTTAGTAGCGACATCTACTTAGGTTTTGAGGTTAGGTTTCGACTAACCGCATATTAACTAGCGGGAGCCAACTTTCGCGACGTTTGTCTCGAGATGCAAGATTGAAGTGCGTAATAAAGTGCGCAATGAGAATAATACTTGCTGCACGCAGAGGCATGAATTCTTCGAACGGAGTTATGAAAACGAAAAAAGCAACGAATACAGTTTCAAATAAACTTGACGGCGCCATTTCCCGAGATTATCCTGTTACAATATCAGTTGAATGCAGAAAATATACCGCTGTATAAATAAACAAACAACAGCCTCTTGTTTGAAAGATAGTGAGAGAGCAAAAGAGAGGAATAAAAATACTTTAAATATAAAAAATCGTAAAAGCCTATTACTCTCGCTACGCGACTCTTCTTTTATTCATTTATTCGGACTGATAGTGGAGATAGCTGTTGGGCTCGTCTAAATGGAATTCATAGAGCGAGAGCCAGTCGATGAAAATGCGGATGCCAACGCACGAGCGCACGCGCTCGCTCGCGAATAGAAACAGGGGGGAAATTGATTCCAGCGAAAGTGAAAAGTAAAGTTCAACGATGAAATCGTTCGGGCGAGAAAAAAAGGCGCCTCGTGAATTTTAATCAACTCATTACTTTGCCATCGGTTTCAAGTACGCTTCTCTCTCTCTCTCTCTCTCTCTCACCCTCTCAAATGGGCGAGCACGGACCAGGTGCTTACATTTGTATAATGTAAATTAACGGCGATGATATACGACGACGAGCATCGCATGATAGAATATACTCAAATCTGAAATTAAAAAGTTACTAAAATCTTTATCAGATTATGTAACACTTTTTTTCATTTCGAGGCAGCAATTGTCATTATCGCTTTTGCGATCAGCACATTTTTTCTTTATAATCTTCATGTTCTAAAGTTAAGTTCTGCACTGGAGTTGAAAAAGAAGCTCGCATTGTTTCAAATTTGCTTTTACCTAATATGCTAATTTTTATCGGTGATACCCACAGAATTCCGTAAATAACACTGATGGAATTATGAGATATCAGGTCACGTCGGTTATCAACCCAGATACTTCTCTAGAATTATACGTTATGTATATTCTACTTTCAGAGTAGATTTTACGTATAGAATTTAACGTATCCGGCATATCATTCTCTAAAAAGCCTACATTTAAAAAAAGTTTCATCATTGTGTTGAGATATCTTGATAAATCCAATTAGTACCTAATTCGTGGCCATTCACCTTTCACTTTTACAACCGCTGGCGATTTCTCATAGATTAAAAACAAATTAATATCAAGTCTCGATAAATCATAAAAGCACCATTACACAGTAAAATACTATATAACATCCAAGAGCCGGTATTGCAGTAAACATACCCTGTAACTTACTGAAGACACGTTGCAGCTCGGAGACAAAGTTCAGAACTTGATTCCCACGTGGTTCCAGCAAAGTGGACCAGCTTTCTAGAGAGCTGGACCAGATTTAAAGGGACATCAACTCCCGAGTGCTTCTAGAAGCGGGATTACGAAATGACGATCCGATAGATAATGGGTTCTGTTGTCTTTTGAAAAGGGCAACGTGCGCCGGTTTGTTAGTTGAAAAATAATGTTTTTGATTAATTAATTTTTATCATTCAACTGGGAGATCACATGTGAACGCTGTGAAAAAATAGCTTAAGTATCTATTCTGTGAAATTCCAGGCGCACTGACTATAAAGCAATTCAATTAAATCTACGTTGAAAAATATATACTATATCTGGTACCACCAGCAAAGATAATTTTTCTTTTATATAAATATCTACTAATATATCGATATAGACGATAATCGTATATTATTACTGTGCTCTACTTGTTACTGAAATATAAATGACACACTGAAAAAAGAACGAGTCCAATAAAATGGAAATCCAACGTCAAATTTTAATAATCCATTAACGTGAAGTGTCGCGCGCCGATCTGATACACAAGCTCGTGGCAGAATCAAATCCTGTCCAATAAACATGAAAAAGAAAAAAAAAGTCATGACGTTCAACAGAACAAAAAAAAAAGTACAAGAAAAAACGCCCTCTCGTTTCTGTTCCACATTCCGTGACTATCGCGCGACAGCTGAATACGACGTTAAAAAGATCATTTACGGCCATCAGGCTCGCCTTATCTCAACAAGACAACGCGAAAATATACACACGCGAGTGGGCGTCTGCCGGCGCAACATAAGTGCTGAGGAAAAAAAAAAGTCCAACGCTATCCGAAAGGAAAAAGCCATAGCATCGAAGCAGCCGACTTAACAGTCTACGACCGTTGAGTGTTGGCACTCAAAGTTTAATGAGCCACCCCCACGACGAATATACAGTATATGCTGCAGTATACGCGGAAAAGGACGACCGACAGATAGAACCGCAGCGAGAAAGCTCGAGGCGCATTATATACCCACAACTATGAGATGTTATCCGCAGCTCGTTAGCGCCATTCTTTATTACGCCGATACATACTTAAAATTTATGGTCAGCCGCTCGCGTGAGCTTACCACCGCCACCGTATTATTATATGTATACACAGGCCGAGCATGTATATAGATATAGTAAACGGCATACAGTCGTCCCTTGCAGCTCGGCGCTACTGATCCCCCGAGCCCTTCGACGATTACTCTTCCACTCAAGAAAATCGATTCCCCATTTCTCAAGTCCCGTAGAGAGAGAGAGAGAGAGAAAGAGAGAGGGAGCGAGATAGAGAAAGCGACTCCAGTCGAGAGAAATTATCGCGCGAATTACCCATGATCGAGGAAGGAAGAGAGAGAGTGCGAGGGAGGAAGAGAAAAGGCAACGATACGAGTTACGAGTTAACGCGCGCACCAGGAATTTTATGTTCAAGGTCGGGGTGGTATGTGTGGTAAGAGGGGAAACGCCGTGGATGTGTATACAATTCGCTATACGTGCGTGTCTTATTATAGGCTTCTGTTCGTTAGCACTTGATTACTGACAATTGATGCTCAACTTATGGCTCCGAAATTGACTAGCGTGGGAGAAATTACGAGGCCATCTAGACGTATATTATATAGTTGGAGCTTCAGTCGGGCACTAGAACTGAAATTTTGCTAGAATTATATAAAAGTAGCTATAATGCCAAGTCAATAGCGAACATTGCGATTCATAGCAAGTGAACTATAATGAATGAATAATACACGCGTTTAAACATTACTACAGGAAATGTCTGCACAGGAAATGTGCAGCGTGTTACATTAAATATACCTATAACGTTTTAAGTATAAAAGACGAGTGCCGATGTAATAATTTCCCCATTAAGGCAAAATGCAGCGCGCGCGCAAAAGTTCACACAGTGAAGAGTTTTGGAACTTCGTACTGGTACACTGTAATCACATAATTTCAGTTTAGTTTTCTTCGGATGACTACGTCCTCGTCGATGCGCCGAGCATTTTTATCCCAACTTTCGAGGTTATACCTACTCTTAGAAAGCAAATTGCAATTCTGCAGTAAAGATGAAAAAACTTTTGTATAAAAACCAAGTGTTTGCAGTCTCGATAAGTCGAAGATAGACCGCTTAAATCAGCAGCCGTCATAGTCGAGAAACTGTGCTCGAAAAAAGCCGGGCCGCCGTAACTATACATATACAGACAAAAGAGAGTCCAAAGTCGAATAATAAAAGATTCATCCTGCAATTTTCGTCAAGAAAGCTCACGGCGAGTTATATAGCTCCTTCGATCCTAATGCCCCTTTTCCACGTAATCAAATTGCGCGCTTATTTATTCAATCGGCCGGGCAGCGCAGCTTTTTATTGCGGCCGGCTGCTCTACTCTCCGGCTTTAATCCCCGGTGTACGGCGGCGGCGGCGGCGGCGGCCGTGGACCGTCTTGATTAGAAGTACTCGCATTTCCCCGGGGTGCTGACCGCGAGGTATAGGGAGCGACCGCACCGGCGTGTCTATGCAGCCCTGCGTGAACGTATGTGGGATATAGTAGACGCGTGTATAGCTGTTGCGTGTGTCAAATTTAAATTTTTGATGCGCGCTCGTACGTGATTCTGAACCAGCGGCATTGTTCTCGGGGATGAATTCTAGGAGTTCGAGGAGACAGAGGGATTAGCTTTCCATCGAAGTTGGCTGGGCGGAAAGTTATATAATATATATATGCGCTGGATATGCATGTGAGTTTCGTCTTTTAAAGCTTTTGGTTTATCCCTGATCTCTGATTGGAAGCTACTGAGGGAAAATTAAATATTCAATTGTAGAGCACGAACAAGTGTGTATATATCATGTATATACGCATCTGGGTCGATCTTTACAACGTAACGTATATACCGGGACGTATACATGAAATAGCTCTCGGCCTACTCCTCGACGTTTTAATTGCGCACTTTATCAGGCCAAAGTTATTGCCGGGGTTGTGGTAAAAATTTCATGTTATCGAAGCATCGCGTTAAATTATTAACGCGATCTCACGATATCATGAAATTCGTGCGGTATCATGCTTCCCGGTCATGATTTTCACCGCGTTGAAATACGCGAATAAAAATTCGGGCCAACGATGGCTATACTATTATGTGGGCCACTTTGCGCTTTGTTAATTCGCAGTCATCGCTCTTTCGACGTAAACTGATAATGATCTGCTGTATAAATAGCGAAATGTTCAAAAATAATCAGTTGTCGAAATGAGGGAATCCGCGAGGGCCAATGCAGTGCAGCAGCTTTGGGCCAATTTGTGCAGCGAATTAGGCTGCCGCCAGCTAGAGCTTAGGAGAAATAAGGAGCGGGAGAGAGAGAGAGAGACGGGGAGAACGTGCTTGTGCAGAAGCGCAATTGCTCGAGTCACATAAGGGTGCCGGAGACAGGGATATATCGATCCGCACGCGAGAGACGCACGTAATAGGCGCCCAGTAGTGCGCGGGACAATGTCTCCTCTCTCTCTCTCCCTCTTCTCCTTCCTTCTCGCGAGATGCTCCGGCGCAACGGAACAAGAGAGATTAAGCGGCTAAGAGTGAGATTGAATGTGCAGTACTGCAAAAGAGAGTGAGAGAGAGAGAGAGAGTCAGACGATGTGGCGACGATAACGTTATGATAACTGTGCTCGAGATGGATCTTGATTGCCCCGTGCAAGAGCTTTGCTACTCTCTCGTGCACAACGAAATATATAGATAGCAACGGAGCTTTTGTACGAAAGGTCGCGGGGTGAAATATAGCGTATTTTTGTTGAGATGCAGCTGTGTTGAAGAGTTACACTTTCCCGGTAGTGGATCATTGCTTTTGATGCCTACCTGTGATTGGCGAACTTTAGCCTAAATTGAAGCTTTATGACGACGCTGAATATCTCGGTGCTAAATTATATTATTGACCCTCAATTCGATTGGTTCATTGTATCAGCAAAATAAATCAAATATCGCGTCTCGTGATTTGACAATTATTTATAAATTACGATTTGATAACCCGTACAGCTGGCAAGAATCGAGGGGGAATTTAATTTTCGATCGTACATTTTATGCTAATGAAGCGTGATATACGTATTTCGTGAAACTTTTGTTGCGACGAGAGCTACGTGAAAGTAAAACAGCGGCATCCCATATACGTTACATTTTAAGTAGATTGCTCGTGTATTCAAAGGCTTAATTAACGAAGCTGCATTATCGAAAATTAACAAATACCTACTGCGCACGGCAGCGCTCTTCTGTTAAAATTAACAAGCTATAATGCGCATCAAGTGCGTATACTGTAGCTATATAGGATACCTGCATCGCGCCGAACAAAAGCAACAAGCTAGTTCTCGAAAGCCCTCGGTTATATATACATTAAAAAAAAAAAAAAAAAATACAGCTACACCAAAGCCGCATTTCAATTCGCCTCGTTTCCAGCCACCAAACTCTCTATATAGGTACACTCCAATCTCAAGCGCGCTTCGACACTTCTCTCTCACAGCCATGAAAATTAACAAAATGCACGTGCGATGAAAAATGTAACAAGAATAAAAAAAAACTCAATCAACACCGGCTGAAAATTCGATGGAAAAAAATTCGTTTCGTTATAATGTCGCGGCGGGTCCTCTCAACGCACAGTATATATACGTATACAGATATCAGAGTGCGCACTTGACGCGTATATTCTGGCGCCGAAAAACATGCGTTTCCGCTATAACTCGCATTGCAGCTGCACATCACAGCGACGCTGTTATTTATATTTCTCTCTCGCTACTTGTCCGCGTGTCACGAGCAAACGTGCGCACACATATATATATATATAGAGAGAGAGAGAGAGCACGGGCCTATATACCCAGTATACATATATAGGATATATAGGCGCGAGCAAGCGTTATGCTGCAGTAGGTGCGATGCTGCAGCGGTGGATTCAATTATATCGATACACATAATATAAGCGGGCCGGCGCCAGCACCCAAGGGGATGCAGCAGCAGTAGTAGTAGCCGGCTGCATGTCAGCTCTCATCGGGAGCAGTACCGCACTGTATCAATAGGCCATTGTCTATTGATACTCGAACGCCGGCCACTATATTGCTACTGTATCTCTCGGCCCTCTCCGCAGTTTACTCTTTATTTATATGCCCTCCCCCTCCTCTTTAGCTCTATAGTTGTCTTGTTTTCTCCGACTCCTCAGCTGCGTTTATTTATCTCGCTCTCTGCATTCTTCTCATTTTCCTGCAGCCCCCGCTTTTAATAATTTTTTTTCTGCCTTTCCATGTCCAGTGTATAATAGCCGTCCTCGCTCTCTTTTCAATTCTCATCAGCACGTCCGGTTTTTTCGAGCTCTGTTTTATGCTATACCTATACTATATGCCGTGAGTGGCGAAACGAAAATCACGTTTATACACACGTATGTTCCATATTGTCTGACGACTGGCGTTCGCGGATATAGACAACTTATCGGAGTATGTGTATTGCGAACGACAGTCGTATACATGTGTATGTGCGCTGCTGCAGGCGTATATCCATTTTTCCTGTATTTACACTGCAGACACTTTAGATTCGCGAATCAATCATTCGGCAATAGTTGACAAGCGAGTGATATCCTATTGTTTCCGCGATTGATTTATCCGCGCGATTTTCCCGCTTAAGAGTCACTCTCGGTTCACTTTTTTTCTCCTCCATGCCCAATCTGTATAATATCAATGGTCCATAACAAACATCGATTATTCATTTCTCATTTTCAACGCGATCACTTTTATCATCACTTCCGCATCTCAACTGCCACGATATAACGAATCCGCGAAACTCAGCTGTCTAGCCTCAACTTTTCATATTCAGCATACTACACTGTCTCGCTTTCAATGACGACACTTCCGGGATTAGAATAGCCGGCCGCGCGCTACGTGATTTATCGGCAAGCGTAAGGGATCCACACCTATACGCCCGAGAGCTAGATTGCGCAGTAGCTCTCGCTCTATGCATGTACTACACATCGCTATACTGTTATAACCACACGGTCTCTGAGAGAACGGCGCCAGGGTGAGGCATGGTTCACATGGGAAATGAATGCTCTGTCGCGGCTGCAACGAGATCTCTTTGTAGCTACTGCATATGGACTTATATACTTCTACTGCATGCGAGGCTGAGCTCTCTCTCTCTCTCTGTCTTATCTTGAATATGATTGAACGCTGGGGTTTTGTTTGTTTTTTTGGGAGTTGATTTTGTGGTTCAGTAGTTAGCGACGAGTTTGGTCGGACGAAATGTTCTTTTTTTCGAAATTTCATCGCGTGAAGCCAACGTGAAATAGTAGAAAAAATATCGTCAAACGCACTTCCTATCACGCATCTGTTATGCATCAGCACACTACTCGGTGCAGTGCCGTGTGTGTCAGTTTTACATATATAGGTGCACGCATGTATGCGAGAGATTGCATCAAAATTGCATGAAAATTTTTCGAAAAGGTTTAATTTACAACGTCACATACGTTCTCTTCCGAAGTAAAAACCTTTTTAACGTGTTCGAAAAACAAGAGTGGAATTTTCAACGATTATATATAGTGGCCACAAAAAAGCACATAGCTATATTGTCCATATACGAAAGATATCTATTTTTGATTATTACACTTGACACGGTATATCCGCACACACGTCTGTATATAGGCTGCGTGACCATCACAGCCGCCGATTTTTTTCATTCTCGTCCGACGAAGCGTGAAAAATCGCTCGCTCGAGCGCTGCTTTGATGCCTGATAGTCGAGCAAATGTTGATTTGTGAATTTTCACACGCACTCCGACGGACGGCTTCATTCTTTTATATATATATATATACAGATATTTCTCTCACGTTCCCGGTTCGGTTTTTAATTTTAGAGCTATGCAGCCCCGGCGCAGTCGATGGAGAGAAAGTGTGAGGCTCGTGTGAGTGTGTGTGTGTGTGTGTGTCGCGCGGTGAGCACTTCAAAGCAATCGCTCGTTTCATTGCCGCACGCTCAAATGGTTCTCGTTTCGCGCGCCGGCGCGTCGCATCGAGAATCACGCTATAGTGTTGTATCATTGCACGCCCGGGCTTTTGGCCTCTATTATTTTTTCGATGCGACCGCTCAGCATCCCAATTTGCGCTGGTCGATTATAAATATATATAATATATCGCACACAGAATTCTATTTCGATGCAATAGAAAAAAAAAAATGAAAAGGCTCGGGCGGGTATCAGCATCTGCAGGAACCGCGAAAAATCTTGAAAATAAACCACGACAAGTTCATCCGCGGCCGGGTGCGGCTGGTATATCTCTCGGTAGGCGAGAGCTAATCGCGCGCCTCGTACACAATCCTTAACCCAGCGCGCGCCGACTATACGAAACAAAAGTTCCACAATGAAAAATACGAGGGGGCATTAATAGCCGGAGAAGCTGCAACCGCGGCTGTTTGCCCCTGCCTCTCTCTCTCTTGCTTTGCTTGGCTATGCTGTGGCTTCTAGGGCCATATTGAAACAACAAAGTGTTAACGAGCGGAAACGAGATAACGGGGGCATTCGCTCGTAACGAGAATTTAAATGGAGAAACGCGAGATGAGGCCGTTGTAATAGTGCTAGTAGTAGTAGTAGTAGGAGTAGTAGTAGCAGTATAGTAATAGTAGGTAGGTGCTCTGCCGCAGGGCCGAACGATCTCGATATCCCTTTCGACTAGGCTGTTTTATGCACTTGGCTTCGGCTCCTGCCATTATGAGAGAGAGAGAGAGCGCACAGTTGCACCGCACGCTGTGCGTTTGAATAATTGAAGCTGATTGCCTGCGGATCTTGCAGCTATTTTTCTCCCTTCTATGGGTATATATAAATTTCAAGCATCTATTTCCTTCGACGTAATAATGAAATTTCTTTTTCATTCGCGGTATAATACACCTCATCGGCGGTCGAAATCAAATATTAGCTTCGAGTTATATCGGAGTCCATTGTTGACTTTCAGAGCGCAGCAGAAATCGGAGAAAGAGAGAGAAAGATATAGGAAAAAGCGCTATACAAGCTATACAATTCGAAAGTAAAAGCAGCGCTCGAATTCACGCGAAAACAATGCGAGAGGAGAAAAAAAACCATCATTAGCAATTCAAAGAGGAAGCGCAATGTAGCAGACTCGAAACGCCTAGTGGTACTCTCTTGGTTGATCGAGTGCGAGCGTGATCCTGTCGGTTAAAGAGTAAAACTTGCAAATTTCTCGAGGTCCCGTGGGAAAAGTCTGTCTCGCTCGAGAGAAAGGATGAGACAAAAGTACAAAGCTCTCGGATAATCAGCTGTTGCGCCCCCGATACAAAGTGTATACTGTATAGCAACGTCTCTCTCGCTCTTTTCTATTTTAAGAGCCCCCAAAAGGAAGGTGAAACTTAACTATCATTAAAACAGAGCCTCCCTCCTTCGGGTTTGCTCAGACGAGAGACTAAGGAAAGCTGTCCTCACTGTCGTGCACTTTCTCCGGCTATGGTTTTTTCGCGCGAGGGCAAACACTAGTAGCTAACAGAGATGACGGAGAGTAGGGCGGGAAAGGAAAACGCGGCCGGGATACTCGACGGAAGTTGGTTTTCCGACTCGCGTTTTGCTTGCTTTTGCTCTCCTCACTCTCTCTCTCTCTCTCTCGGACAACTTTTATTCTCGGACTCGGATCCCAGCAGTTCCTCGGCCCGGATGCGGAGTAACGACTCGCGAGGAGTATCAACGCTGTGTCGAGCTGTTTACCGGGGATTTATGGGGCCGGCTGTTTATGCAGAGGGGAGTTTCTTGACGGACGATTAACCGCGACCTTGTGATGATGATATGCTATTGTCTCACCCGGCGTTCCTGCGAATGCGGGTATGTAATTGTTATACGTATATACTGACCTATGCATTTAAAAGTCACCACTTTTATTTTCCAGTTATCGAATCTATAGTGCAACAACTCTGTATTTTTTTTTATACCAGACTGCACTGTAGCCGAACGCCGTTGCCATTATATAAACCCAGACAGTTCTATGATGAACCTTTCGCTGTATATACGTATGTATATATACCGATAGATGTTTGCATTCGCTTCGTACTTTTTCGCAAAATCCGCCGAAAAATGTTGATGTCAGAAATAGTTGATGTGTGCCCGTGTACTTCAATGATGTATACGTGAAATATTTGGATTTACTTGTCGAGATATGGTTGCGGAGAGGAAAACCGAAAGCGCACTGGGTCACAGATTGTTAATTTACGTAACTGCTCGTCGTCGAAAGTAGGCGACAAGATATTACACCCATATAAAAACTCGCGGCATTTATCTCCAGCTGTGCTCCCGATAAAACTTAATTCGTTTTTCTTCCGGTCGCACATCTTCTCTCCCTATTACCAAGTCCGATCCCGTAGTTATCCTCGCGGGAGAATACGATCGAGTCGCGTTTTCTTTATTCCTCGCGGCGACGATAAAAGTCGTGGAATCGCTGCTTTATTTAGCAAAGAATCACAAAGCTTCACCTCCTGCTTCTCCTCTGTCTACTTGCGCCTGTGTGTATATACAAGGAAGCTTCATCGACTCTTTCCTTCCTTCCTTCCTTTCTCTCTCTTTTTTCGAGTATTTGGTCAAGCCAGGGTAAATTCAGCGATGGAGTTTGTCAATACCGCACAAGTAGGAGGGGAACGACGAGGTTGTTGATTTTGTTTGGTGGAGACAAGGAGAATACTCTGGTCGTTTCCCGTAAGTCGCGCTTTAATTTGGCTACCTTTTTAGGCCGGTCGTGTGTTTTCCCGTAGAGATTTCATTTGTCGTCGCTCGCTAATGTATTCGCAAACAAGCATCGGATTTCGATTGTTACCGAGGAAAAGGGCGCGTTTATTTATTTTAACCCGTCTGCGAATAGACGACAAAGCTATTCCAGCAGGTATATATAACGTTTCGATTGTCTTGATCAGGAATACCTCTCTCTCTCTCGGTATTACATTCACTGTTCCAATACAACATAATTTCCATCGAGTAATCGTTCGGTAAACACATCATTGCTCCCATTGAATTAGCTGCAGTAATCAGTGTATGAAGTATATCCACACGATAAAGGGATAAATCATTCGATTAATCATTCGATAATGTAACATGAATAACGTATAAGCCGTGCTCCAACGCTTATACGTCATAATCACGCATCAGGATAACGAGCGTCAAACAGAACGGAAAAACCGTGATGCGAATTATTTCGCGGTCAGTATTACATGTGAATGTTTACCCCGCGGCCACAATTAAAGTTCCCTGCACTGCCTTCTGGATAGCTGGAACAAAGCAAAAACGGCATTTTCCAATTTCCACCGACAAGCCCCGTAAATCTTTGAAACGGACACCCAGTGTATAGTGCAGCGCCGCTGATGCAAAGTACACACACTTGTACAGTCCGCTGAATGATTAAACCCGGCTAGCCACACTCGTCAACGTCATTCATTGCCGCCGCCGCCGCCGCCGCAAAAAAAAACGAGAGGGAAAAAAGCCCGCCGCGACTCTCGTCGTTTGTCAGCAATTGAGTTGTTTCACCTACTATTTTTTTTCTCTCAGTCCCTGAAACAAACAACATGTTGGAAGCGCGATATGTGTCGCGCGTTTTAATGTGTGAAGCTAGTTTGTTTGTTTTTTTGCTTGTATAAATTAACGTTCTCCCTCTACATACATCTTATTTGCGAACCTGTTAAAATCACATCCGATTTCGATCTCATCGTTGAATTTTAATCTGGTCTCACGCGGACGGATCTATTCATTTCATATTTTTTAACAAGCGAATCCAATTCAAGTATACAGTCGAACCACGCGGATGAGAAAAAAGAAAGAAAGAAATAGAATAAAACAAAACACGAAGAGAAACGTCGAATAATGCACGAATCAAACTTGGTGCAATACCCGGAGTACAGGGTCAGCACGGCTGCATCAATTTTAGATGGCTCGAGCTATACGCGCGCGCGCGGTTATTCGATTTGAAACTTTAATATTTGCATTCCCCGCTCGCGTTATTGAGACAGCCTAGAGAGAGAGAGAGAGAGAGAGATCTATACACATTCCCTCGTCGCTCTCTCTCTCGCACACACACACACACTCACGTTCTTCTCTCCTGCGCGACATAATCCATGTGGGTATATGCGTGTCCCTATATACAGATATATAGATGTGTGTATATCCATCCCGGTGATAAATCACGCGAAAGCAGGAGCAGTAGAGGCGCACGATCGCAATAAGAAAGTCTGAGCGCGCGCGACGAGTGTTGAAAACGTCATCCCCGCCTTGTGTTCTCGCGCTGTCTACCGACGTGCGATACCCAACAGCCGTAATGGTTATTTATGTTTCTCTCGGCCGGTTTGCAGTCTGAAGAGTGTGTTGCGGCTTTTCTGGGAGAAAATATTACTTTATATAGATGAACGAGTACTATTGCCTGTATTATCACGAAAATTATATAATGCACAAAGGACTTTTATTAACTAGTCGTTATATGAAAAATCGTCCTCTCCAAATTCGTTGGAGTGTAAGCGTGTCGGCGATAGAGGAAATTTAATAAGGCACAACTGCTACTGTTTTAACGACGGAAAACGCGAAAGAACAGAGCGAGAGAGAGAAAGCTTGAAGAAGAAGAAGCAGAAGAAAAAAAAGAGGTGCGATGCGCATCGATCGAGCCTTTGACTGCAGGATTTATCGGCCTCGTGCTTCGCGGCGAAGAGCTACGATGTGGCGAAGAGGAGCCATAAAACGCCTGTCCCCCTGACCCTCGTCCATTAAACGTTTACGAGTAAACTGCAAGCTCGCCCAAGACGAGCGAACGAACCTATATATGACGCTGTTTATCTTGGGGGGAAAAAATGAGAGAAAATTTTGATTCCTATTAAAAAGCCGATTACGCACGCTAGGCCGGAATTTCTCTACACGGTATATAGCGCACACACCGCATACCATAGGTATAAATGTGAATTATAGCGTCGAGCATTAATATGTCCTCTTGAGCGTGTGTGCACAATTTATCCCGGAGATAAAAGCGAAAATTGATATATACGAGGCCTGCAGCGTGGATAATTTATGATAAGTAATTGCGCCACTGTGCTGCTTTATATATGTTACAGTATGGGACAAAAACAGCTCATCCTCTCGAAATATTTATCAAGCTTTGATGCTCGTTGTTCGCAAAAAGAGCTCGATTCTTAATTAGAAGCTGCGCGACAAACGATTCGACGCTCGAGAAAAAAGAACGAGGGTTAAATAAGCAAAGCGAGAGGAAACGTCACAGTATGTATGTATATACAGGGCTAGAGAAGCTAAGAAAATCGCCCAAGCTTGGCTGACCTCAGTCGTCAATTATTCAACGTAGCGGCGGATAAATCGACAAGAGGGCGGAGGAATGCTCGAAGCTCCGCGGCTACAGCCGGGCTTTAAAGTTTGATTTCACGTGCTTCCTCGGAAGCACGTAGCCCGAGCGCGCGCGTCTGTCGAGTCGCATGTTGGACCGGGGAAATGCGGAGAAGAGAAAGAGAGAGAGAGAGAGAGAGAGAGCAAACAGCGCTGATCGATTTGAACTCAGATCTCTGTAATCAAGCGGCCAGACGTGCAGCTTCGTTTGATGCCGCTTTATTCTCGGCGGAAGGAACGAACAGCAAGAGAGAGAGAGAGAGAGAGAGAGAGAGAGAGAGAGAGATGGATAGTCGGAGGGAGAAAAAAACGAACACGACGTCGAACGCACTCTAGCAATAGCCTCCGCGCGCTGCACAAAGGAATACACATCAGCTATCCGTCTCGCTCTTTCCCTCGTCGAGTTCGTTCGAGCTTTATCTGCGGGATGCTCTCTGTGTACAGGAGCGAAATTAAGTCGGGAATTAAAAAAGGGAGTCATGACGAAGCCCGCTATTAGGATTAAATTCGTGATGCGCACTGCGGCTCTGTGCAGTCCACGGGATAAAGATGCTTGCGGCCGTATATATAGCTTTGTTCCTTTTTTCTTTCGAGCTTTGTGAATGCAAGCTGCACTCGCTTCGGGCGCCGCGTCTTTTACGATTCCGCGCAAGAAACGCGAATAATCGTGTTTTGGATTTTACCGTCTCCAGATGTATAAAGTTGACGTAATCTTGTTGCTCGTCCTCGACGGTTTACACGCAATCAGCGACAGGGTATAGGTATAAAAAGTTGAAATGCGTATGCAATGTAATCTTGAAGCGCATATAAAAGAAGCATCGATTTCTGATGCTTGCCAGACATTTCAATGCAGACGCACATATAGGTATATATAAGAGATGCAGGAGAGAAAAGAAACAAATGTAGCTTTTACTTGATAAATTTGCGAAAACGCACAGCCATCCCATTTTCCCATCTCTTCTGGCCTCATCCTCTCTCGACTCGCGCATACATATATGTATTTATACATGTTTGGCGAACGTGGAAATGGCCGCGTGGAAGAGCCTTCCCTATGCATGGCATTTTAAAGTAGACTTCGCGCTCTCTAATGCCATAAGCTGGCGTCACGTAGCTAACAGGTGTTGCCTTTTCTTTGCCAAGAAACTTTGATACTTAAGGGGAAATTTATTGAGTGTCTCTTTCTCTCTTTCTCCTGTAGCAGCAAGAGCTCGCTCGACCTCCGAGTAATTTATGTCGAATGTCGTAGTCCCAACTCTTTATCTCTCGCTCTCGCGATAGCCCAGAGCGATGTCTTTCTTCGCGCGTGTCCCAGCCTCGCGATAAGTGAATCATTTGCCTCTACGTTATTACACAGTATGTGTAATAATAATACAGGTACTCGGCGATATCTTTTGTGTAAGTCGCATCAGGCCGCAGTAGACACTCCATAAACAGCAGAAGCTCCCGGTTAGCATATCGTAAAACGCATTCCAAACTCGGCTTACGCTCACTTTTCTTCTCAACTCTCGGGACGCCGCGCGAGATCTTAAAGTACGCTAATTCGCTCGGCTATTAGCGCAGGTGTATATATACATATACGTTATAACACTACTACATCGGCTCCTAGCCTTCCTACAGTTCCACAAACCGCGAACGGCCTGAATAAGCCCTCTGAATAATTCGCGCCTCACCAAACTTTTAATCTCTTTATACCCGGCTTCTCTCTCGCTCCTCTAACATTCTCTCCGCAATTGTGTATACATAATGGTATACAGCGCACGCAGATTGGCCCGATGATAAGTATATATTGTATAATATACACGAATTAGTTATGTATAGGCTTGGCTAGATTTATCAGCGTTACCAGTCAAAAAGCGACGACAGAGAAAGAGACGCCGGCACTTGGCACTTTTATTCATTAATTTCACGGGGGCTGTGTCATTCAGATACTGTATTTGCAAAGGGATACGATGGAAGCTTTGAACGAGGCCGCATTAACAGGCTCCCGGTGAATAAGCGGACCGAGTCCCGATTCACAGCGATGATCATTATAACGGCATACACACGCATCGAATGCTGTGTTGGATGCTTTCGATGGCCTTTGCGCTTTTGACGCGGTCTGCCTCGGTAATTGGCTGCGTGCGCGATGAATTCCAATATCTGTTGCTGAATCGTGTAATTAGAAATTTCGGCGCGTGAATATACTTTTTAGTCACGGGGGTGATGAAAACTCATCAAATAACGCAATCATCAGCGCAGCAAATAAAACCGGCAGAAATATTAATAAAAACTCTCGGCGGCAGCTGGCTGATGATATAAAGCTCCGGCGTCGTCACGTTTCCTCAACGTCGTCGTCGATCGCACGGCCCAGTCTTATACAGAGTGACTCCGGCCCACTGGTACACATAGACGCGCGCCGTGAACGTGACTCCGACTTAAATTAAGTTTAATTAGCAAGAGAGAGAGAGAGAGAGAGAGAGCGTTGGGCGAATTTCCGCAGCCGGCGATGCCTGGGCACACACGCGTCGCCGGCCGGGGGTAACATTTACTATGCGAGCCCGTACTTCGTCAACAGCCGGCTCTCAATTCGACTTTGAGAAAGACGTAAAATATGCATGGCCGCGCCTTACCTACTCTATATATACTGTATATAGCGCAGGGCTTGATTTTTGCCGGGCGTCAAAGGAATTTCATCGGTTATACCTGATGTAGACTCGCGGTTCACTATTAGAGTTCTATATAATACCTATACTTATATATGTAGCCTGATCCGATATTTTGGCCGCTCAATATTCCCGGCGTTGCATCACGCTGCTATATATGTATATGATAATAAAAATTTGTCCCGCGCAGTACATCTCGCATGCAGACGCAACTCCCGGCGCGCGACGTTATTAAGTTACGTACATATTTTCGCGCGCTCCCCTACTCTTATATATATATATATATATATACGCAATCCGCATGAGCGTAGCTATATATGTATACGCGGCTTTAAAAATTTCAACCACGTACATGGCACTCGAGTCTGTTGGCGCAAAAGTGTCTCTCTTTGGCTCCCTATATCAGAGGCGTCGTTCCTCCGCTGATGCAGCCGCGTCCTTTCCCACGCGCCGATGTCTTTTTCATCTTTGGTGCAGTGCATCAGCCGCCTCTCGCCCGCACTTGAGCACTGTATGTGCGCATAGCTATGTATGTATATATGACGAGCCGCGCATGTGCGAGCATATTATATGCATCTAAAGGCCTTTGCCGCAGTTCAGTTCGAGACGGCCTGTCTCTGTGTATATCAGTCGCCAGGCGTTATTAGTGAAGAGCCAAGGGGTTGAAAAAAAAATCCACTCATACGCGTGCGTGAAGATGGTTTTAATTGTAACGCTCTCTCGTTATACTCTCAATGAGCGTAAGAAGAATAATTGCGTGTGTGTGTTTTTTTTTTTTCGATGAGGACAGTATGTGGAACTCGAGCTGAATGAAAAAAGAAACGTTATGAACGCCGTGACTTTTTAATAATATATCAAGTCCAAAAGTTTTATTCGTCGTGCAATACTGAAACGAGCACGATAACGAGCTTTTCGACGAATTCCTTAATCTCCTTTCACATTATAACGATGTATAAAAAAGCCACCCTTTAATGAAACATCTGAATCAAAAAGTCGCGTATTATTTAACCTATATAGTTTTGGTCGCCGTCTTAAACATCTAATCAAAAAGGAAAGCTCTCTCAATTCGACGAAATTTCAAAATAAAAATTATCCCAATAAACCGTCTGGCAGTTTCTTCTCATCAGCGCAGCACAAAACGGATCTTCTTCTTTTACCGCGAGCGAAAGAAAGAGCTAACCAGTAGCTTGCACTCGCGGCAAAATCCTATTAAACTCCTCTTTTCAGAGAAGAGCGTTCCGACGCAGAGAGAAATCACCAAAGGCGGAAAGGAAGAAGTAGCCCCCCCCCCCCCCGCCCCTCACGTGGAAAACAATAAAAAAAGCAGAAATCGAGATTACGGAAAGAGAAAGGAGCACACGCGGCGGACAGTCAATGGCAGCGAACGACGAGGCGCGATCCGACGTGTGTGCCGCCACACAAAGGAAAGCTTGAATCCGAGAGAGAGATAGAGAGAGAGAGAGAGCGGGAGAATATACCCTCGGTAGCATCGTATATATATCATATAGGTATATGTCTACCGAGAGCGCGGGCTGGTTATTTATTGCGGGCACCCCACCACACATATCTTCGGAGCAATCTTGAGGCAGACAGGAGAGAGAGAGAGAGAGAGAGAGAGAGAGAGAAAAAGCTGAATGCGCGCGATTCCGCGGGGCGAGCTTGCAAGCTCGCTTCTAGCTTACATGCTTACGGCACGTTAAACTTTCAATAGGTGCGCTACTTTAATGCTACTTCATGCCGTCGAAAACCTCTACGTATACATGTATAGACATAACTGTATCTTTTTCATAATACACTTTCCGCTCTCGTCTGTGTAGTAGTGGTATTACATCATTCACTCACGGCGGCGCCTTGTAATTCCCTCGTTTCCGCGATTCTTCTTTCGACTCCACTAATTTCTCGATAGCCTCCTCAGTAGCTCTTTTCTCGCTCTCGTCGTTTTCCCGACACTCGCGGCCTCCAGTCTTCCCGCGTTTTTCTTATATAGCAGCCTCGGCTACAATGCCAATTACTCGCGTAAGCTGCAGAGAGGCCAGCGGTAACTGCAAAAGGGGAAAACGCTCGTCTTAAGAGTGTGTATATATATATATATATATATACGCATCGCGCGGTAAGGACCTTGTAATTGAGTCGAGTGTTTGCTTTTGAACGGCTGCTACAGGTTCGCCGTTGTTATTGCTATAGCTCGCGGCTCTCTTTACTGCGCACCGACGACTATACTGCTACAATATACTCCATACTGTCAGGTATATAATGCACGCGGAGATTCGACGACTAGCTTTGAACAGGAAAATTAATGGGTTTTGCGACTACGTTTTCTCGGCTATTCTTATTTTCCGATGGAAACTCAAAATATTATTAACTATTGCTATTTGTTCTCTAGAAAATGTGTCCAGGCGTATATATTTCTCGTATCTGCCATTACCGCCTTTTCACGAGCATTGTCTTTTCGCTCTCTGACTCAATGTCCGTCGTAGAGTCTGCGGCTTCCGAGGCTTTTGTAAGGAACAACGCCGGGGTTTTAGCCAAAACAATACGCGAGGAAGTAAGACGTGTCTTTAGAAGCGATAGTACTATTATGTAGCCAATTCATCCCCAAGCTTGTGTATCCAGGTTAACGCGAGAATTTTCATTTTTGTTTCAGGTAAGCTTGATCTAACACACGCTGCTTTCAAATCACCTGTAAGTATACATCGTCGCGCATAAAAGCACAACTGCGTATATATCCAGCGCAGTGTTGTGTACAATATAATTGCAATTCGCCATCAGCTATTTCCAAAAGGTTTAATTACGTTTCTTTGTTTACCCCCCCCCCCCATCGAGTTATAATCCACACGAAATGTTGTTGCCGATATATATATTTTTTTGTGCAGCACACAGTATAGGGTCACAAATAATTTGCCGACTGTGTGCTCAAGCTTGCAGGCGCGCAAGTAAGTACTTTTCGCTCTCGGCGTCCGACAATCCAGCATGTTTATCATCGAAATTGAATGTAAACCGTGATATTCGAGGCGGGCATTCGGCATATACGCTCTCGTGTGTGGCGCAGCCACCGTAAATTGACTGATTTAATTTGCTGCCGTTAATCCGCGTGTAGCGCAACTCGCTCCCAGCAGAGCTTGCGCTCGCGCGCGGTCGAAATGGCTAATTATTTAAATTTTCCACCATTTGGTCAGACGTGTAAAATGCAATACTGTTAATTTAACTCGGGCTGTCAAATGATCCAACTCTCCCGACATTGATAGTTTAATGTGACAAGCTTGGATTACAGGACCGACGATAATTTCTATCTTATCAGCTGTTTTTGCCTTTCCCTCTCTCGTGTACAAATTCGGGCTCGAGTATAGTGTGCATTGCATAATGTGTAATAATAGCCCGTCATGAGCGCAACTCTCGTAATAAAATCAAAGTTTAATTATCAGTATAAAAGATACCTTATAGCGCGGTGTCATATATGTGCTATATAAAGATATTGACGATCTTGAACGCAAAATTACACGGCCATTCGAGCGTCAACAATTAAACCCCCAGCGAGAATAGCACCCGAACCATAAACAACACGCGACGCTGCAACGGAAAAAGTAAAACTCGGTCGGCCAGATTTCCTAGTAAAATTTACTCGAGCGCCCGCTCTCTCGTAGCAGTCGTCCATGTATCAATCGCATAACTACGTCAGCCGGCAGTTCTTTTTTTTTTTATTGTTTTTATGCACTCGGCTGTGCAGCGACAGTTAATTTGTTTCGCCTTGAGCGCGATTTTGCACGTCGCTGCAGCCGGCAGTGTTTGTTCCGGACGTTTTTTTTAGGCTGCGCCTGCGCACATATTTTTCGACGCCGACTTTTACGTGCTTCCGCCGCAGTGTATAACAGAGCACCGTGTGTGTGTATGTAGATGAAGCCGCGAATGAAGGGAAGCGAGTGCGGCGAGCGTAAGAAAGTACCTTGCGCCGCATGATGGAGCTGCGGAGTGAGAGCTTGCGGAGGAGATTTAACTTGCTGTACTTAATTAGGCTTGTATATGAGATTTTTTTTTCAAGGTGCGAGCTGTGCATACTATGCTTTTGCGCCCGGAAAATGGGATGTGGATTTGAATGGACTTTTGCTTTCTTTTATATTATAAAAGAATACTCTTTTGTTGGTTCTCATATTTGATGTAAAATATTGCGGAATGTCTATATGACGCCGTATAATAGAAAAAATACCCATTCACGTCTGTCGTCTCGCGTCGTCTGGGAAAATATTTCGGAAATGCACGTCTCTCTCCTTTTCTTTTCTCTTCACGTTCTCTCTTTCTCCGCATAGGTATATATAGGTACTGCATAGCCGAGTGTATAATACACAGAGACGAGAGTCGAAGCAGTAGACGAGACGGAGGCAGAAATCGAGCGAGGATGAGAAAGACAGGCAGATGAACAGGAGGAATATGGGTGCGACTGAGAAAAGGGCCTCGCTCATATTGCGCGTCATATACTCGCTCGTTTTCTTCTTCTTCTCTCTTTCTCTGCAGCTACTCCTTCGACTCCATATCTCACATTATTAAAAAATCGGAAGGCAGGGAACGGAGTGCTTTCGTCGCGTGTGGCATATTCGCGAGAGAGAGAGAGAGAGAGAGAGAGGAGTCTCTTCTTTGGAAAAGACGCGCGCGACATGCATACATGACTCGCGCGTAATATGGAAAACCCATACCCGCGTCGGCGACGTTTCATATATATTTTGAGAGACGCACGTAGACTTTGATTTCTTATCGATGATATCCCGATCGATTTTTCCCCGAGTCTATATTTGCTTTTGTCATATCGAAAAGCCGGCTCCCTCTCTCTCTCTCTCTCTCTCTCTCGAGCTTTCCGCCGTTGTGTTTGCCCGTTGCGGTGGCTGACTTGTAACGCCGGAAAATATATTGCGAATTCAGGCGGTTTTTCCGATTTTCAAGATTATGATGTATGTACATTAATCATATTGCATCGATGCTATTCGTAAGACGTATACGCATTAACGAGCTATGCTTGCTCATATCCGTTATTGTGCCAGCAGTAATAAATAACGCATATTATGCATCGAGTCACGTATACGCAAATATATTATACACCGCCGAGCAAATAACAATAGGCATTCGCAGTATAAACTAGCCGGAAATAGCTCTCGACGATATTAGTTCTATATTGAAAGAGGCCGAGAGCAAACATTTGGAGCAATAATGCGCGAGTATAGTAGTCGGCATTACGTGTAGGTATATAAACGAAGCGATTTAAAATTCAAATTTTCTCACGCCGCGTAAACAATCCCGCGCGCCTTCTCGCGAGAAAGCTGCAGCAGTATATAGGGCATGAATCCAACGTCAAACGCCATTACATCGAGAGAGCTATGTGCGTTGATTCTCTCTCTAGAAATTGGTTTCTCATTCGGGCGCGTATATACTCATATACCGACACACAGGCACACTGCAGCCACACACATGCAAGGCTTCGAATTAATAGAAAGTTCCTCTCTCTCTCTCTCCCTTGAAGCTTACGCGCCTGTCTCGCGCAGCGGCGGTAGTGGCTGCAGCATTCAGGCGCCGCTGAAGTATCTCGCTTTCGCTTAGAGAGAGAGAGAGAGAGAGAACGCTGGCCCCATAAATTTCGCCAAGTATCAGCCCATAAATTGAAAATGCACTGCGGCCTCCGCCGTTTTCACCTACAGAGCTGCCGCCTCGGCTCTTCTCTTATTTCGATGTTACATCGCAGAAGCTCTTTCTCTCTACGGCTCTCAAAATGTTTAAAAGCTCACGTTCGCCGCCGTTGCACTGGCGTATATACATTTTATCTCTCTCTCTCTCACTCGCTCTTTCTCTTCTGTGTATATACACAGCCTATAGCTTCTCGGGGCTGGAATCTCGAGCGTATAGCTGCACGGAAGAATTATACGCGACTTGTCTACTCGCGACGGGCCGATAATATTTTCCTTTCCTGTAAAACCCGCGCGCGCTCTTTTGCGGTACACACGCCGCCGTAGTGTGATGTGTGGCTTCTCCGACGATTGGATTTTCGCTGCGGTTCTGCACTTTTGAGAGCTGGATGCTACTTTATTATATACAGCAGTTCCGACTGAAGGATGAGCTGGCGTATCTCTAGGAAAATTCACGCGGCCGAGAGTTTGTTCTACAGGTTTCTTATATTTATGATTTTCGAAGCTTGCGCGGGTATGTCTCATTGGAATCGGTTGAAATTTCGAGCAAACAGAAATGAATGAAATTTGGAAAAACAGAAATCTCATCAAAGGAACAAAAGCGACGGCGTATCAAAGCGCGGAAACTTTGAAAAGTAAACGCGCGTGCGGAGGAAAAAAAATAAAATTAATAAAGCCCCTGAAAAATAGCAGCAAGGAATGCAGTGTATAACGGCAGAACGAAAATAAAGACGAGAATGAGCAGAGCAGCCGTCTATAGTGCGCTCGGCGGGGAGAGACAGCGGGGCCGAAAAAGGGAGTAAAAAGAAGCAACAAAAAAAAAGGAGAGCGAAAGTAGGAAAATAAAAACAAGGGTGTACGCCGCGAGAGAGCGAAGGAAAAGAATAAGGGAGCGAGAAGCCAGTTAACCCGCTGTGGAAACGTGTGCAACGGTCGTCCTGCAAATTTACTCTCTCCATGCATTTATATAGTTGAATTCGCGAGGGTATACCTCTGGAAAGACGGAAAACCCTAGCTCTCGCGCGCGCACAACCTTTGCCCCGTTCAAACAGCGAAATTCTCGACTCACTGCAGTACAAGAGAGAAAGAGAAGAAAAGCACACGGCAAAGAGTTAAATAAGGACCATCAAATGAGGAGAAATAATAATACCGCGATGGATATCACGAAAGTCGCTCGGCGCTCATTACGCTACTGAAAATCGCTCTCGCATGATGTTCCGCGGCGACATTTCGCCGGGCTATTACATTGCCACACGCGACTGCGGCTTTTTTCTGTTTCTCTCTCCCTTTATCGCTCCTCCGCAAGCTCTCTTTGTGTCTTGTTTTCTCTTGCGGCGTGGCGTGTGCAATTACAGGGTAGTTCGCGGTCGAATCACATCTCGTCCATTAAATTAGAAAATGTACGGCGCTGCGACTCGCTTGTGATGAATTGGCTGCCGGTATTATATCGAGCCTGTAATAGATTCGTGGCTATCGTTGTTTTATTTTACCTCGCGATCCTGCCTCCACAAGTAGAACGACGAAAGAGAATGAAAATAATCGTTCGAGTGTTTTACAGATTTACGGAGTAATCTTTCGCGAGACAAAGTTTGCTTCTCGTAGTTTGATAATAACTTCCGACCCCTCTTATACACTTCCCCTGTAATTGTTGTGTTGCGGCGAGAAGTTTCGCAACGCTTATAAAATTTCAATTTAAAGCGAGCTGCACTTTTAATTACTGTTTGAAATAAATTTGAAATTTAAGGGGTATCTGATCTATCGGGTCGTGCTCTGTAGATGAACAAGTGAAACTATGCAGTAATCGACTCGTGTCTGACCGAAGCCATAAAAAACCACTTGGTCGAATCTAAACATATTATTCAAGTGCGAGTGTTAATACCAGTATATAGCATTGTCCGAAAGCTCCGGGAGCTTACAAGCGCTATCTAGTTTGCTAAGAGCGATTCAGATATTCGATGTATCGCAGAGGCATGACAATTCGATGACGCCAGCAGCATCAGCCAGCGTCGATGATGACGATTCCCGTTCGGCCGTTTATCGCGAGTGCTGCATCGACCAGCGCATCTATCCCCCTTATAAGCCGGATCGTGCATCCAGATATGTAAAATATATGCATTCGACTATATATATATACACACGTGACGTACGCAGCGAATGGCTCGGTGATGGCGGGATGCATTATTTATACGCGGCTCGTGTCGCGATTAATGTAGCGTGTGCGCGAGTGTGCGGCTATCGCTCTTCTCTCTTTTCTCTTTATTTTCATTTCATTTCGCTCGATTCCCTATATCTATACGGCCGAGCGAGCGATAATTTCGATCCGGCATGAGATTCGCTCATGACTGCCATGGCGATTTATCGTTACATTGAAACGCGCTATTTATATTCACTCGTATACACTTATGAGCTTCAGATCTGCGTTATGCGTTCGCTGTCAGTCTACACTCGCTGGCAGATATCAATGACTCGCGAACCGTGTATCGAGTGAACAAAGTATATTATTGATTCGAATACGCGGGGCGAGTGATGGTGATAAAAATCTTATAGACGTATATCGGGCTTGTTTATTATATTATGCTATGCAATAATAATTATATTATGCTATTGAATCTACTATTTTTACTTAAGCTGGTATTGTGTTACCGGTGGAAATCTCATTAAATGTAACTGTAGAGAGTTGGCTTCAAAACTGTTATAACATTTACAACTGTAATTACTACACTGGCTGTTACGCCGTCCAAATGTTTCGTTAATTAATTTATTTCTGGAACAATGAGTGACAACGTATAAGCACAACAGTTTCAATATGCTCTAATCGTAACTTTGTCGTACTGCGGTGCACGCTGTTATGTATATCATTTATTCTGTTTCGGCAACGACCCGCTGGGCTTTGACTGCAGTTGAACTAATCAATATGTTCTTTATAAATATACATACTCCAATTTGCTAATATAATGTATGCATACCGAGTTGTTTAATGTTATACGACATACCTTCAACTTCAAGTAGACTTTTGCACTAGTGTAACAAGTGCAATGTTCGAAGATTTATTACGAGTTTAATCAGAGTGCTATGAATATGATCGAGTCTTGATTAGCTTTTTTATGGGAAAGAATAAAATGTCACCCACATAAGTTATCGATCATCCAATCTAAAAAGTAAGGCTCGAGCGAAAAAGTTTTTATACCAAAAGTTGAACTCCGTTGTAGGTATGACACAGTTTCAACAAGCGTATATTTTTTACTGCCCCAGCCAGGTGCACATTGAATGAAATTTGATTTTTCTGTAAAATAACGTGCATCTGTTCTTCATTTTCTTTTCTGTTTGGCCATCACAGGTTGCATACGGTTCTATGTAACAATTACTTTTTCCAGGAGCTACTGGTGCATTATTTCTAGAAAACTTTTTTCTCAAATTAATCAAACGATAATTAAATTTCGTTTACGATATCGATTCTTGAACAAAGATGTATTCATCGCATCCGCGTAAGTAAACAGTTATTTCGCGGAACGGGATAACAATAAGTGAGCTTTTTTAAATGAAAAAAGCTTTGTCTCAAAAGCTCCCACATATACACAAGCTCGATTTTACGAGCGCGTGCGCGCCCTTTCTCTCTTGTTCTATGCTAATTTTAAAAATATTCCTCGGACCGTTTTGTTGCGCGACCATCAATTTTTACGCGAGCACTAAATTTTACTCTCGAGCACTCAAAAAACGTTACTAAATCAAAAGTTATATCACCAAGAAAAAGAGAAGATAAAAAACGACAATTAATAACTGTCACGATGGAAAATAATAACAATAATTTTTCATCAAATAACCGGGCGGGCAACGTTGCAAACGACGAATCCGCGAGCGATGCCGGAAAACATGCACATGCGAAATCGCCCGCGGGCGCGTCCGTACATATAAGGTGGACCGGGACGTCAAACGACCTCGTTGCAAGTCAAATTCTATCCGCTCGCGTTAAGCCAGTGCGCGACTGGAAATGCATTGGATAGAGAGGATGCGGGCGGTCTTCTGAAACGCACCGCAGCATCTTCCTGTCGGGAGTTTGCGCTGCGCAAACACAGCTGCGGCGTTTCGTTTCCGATTTATAAATTGCACACGGACGAGAGCGGATGCTGCTCTTTTTTTTTTAATAAACGTCGGAGGTTTGCTTGTCGAGTTGTTTGAAGTACAAACAATTGAAGTAGTAAGAACCGAGTGCGATCAGACGTCGGTCTACCCAATGAGGTCGGCTCGTTTAAATATTTAGTTTAAAGGTTATTTCTGCAACGAGGATTTTTAAACTCATCTGAATAAAGTCAATAAGTCGGTATAATTGGTATGCTTTTGATACCGATCATATGCCTCATCACGACACAGTCAACAGCTGCATCCAATGACTTAGAACTCGCGCTTGCACCAACTACCAGTTTCAATAGCAATAGTTGAAAATTTCATCCCATCCTTCACCGCCGGTTTTTCGCATCTCGTCGCGATCAATCCATCGGCCGTCGTTTTTTGCTCTTAATCGAATTCCCAGAGTCCGAGGAAAATCGAAAAAAAAACCCGGCAAATATAGAAAAGCCAAAGAAGAAACTCGCGTCGGCGTCGAGCGTCAGCGCAATCGCGCGCATCCCCTTATATACTCTATACGTGCCGGTTTCGCGACTCTCTTTCCTCTCGCGGCGGCTTTTCGAAATTTTCCGCACGTGCCTGGCATGTGCTACCGCCAGATGCACATACGTGTAACATATATATATACACGCGGAAACGCGCCCTGCGGATATGCGCTACGACGACGACGACGACAAAAAAGAGAAAGAAAAAAGGAAGGAAGGAAAGACGCGCATATGCAAAGTGACGCGAATAAAACGTGAATGTTTCAGAACGTAAACAGCAAGCGTGTGTCTGGTTGCGAGCTATAGCTGTAGATGAAGATGCATCGCTGGGTACTTGCGCGAAGCCCTGATCATAAGCGAGGGTCGGATTCCGCCAACGATCTGATATGTACGCGCGATATTTTGAATATACGGATGAAGCGCACGTGGCGGCTGTTTTTATGGAACAATGCTTTTTTGATCGTATACTTTTTTGAGAAAACAAACAAATAAACAAAAAAAAAAGGAAACTGGAAAAATCTCGAAATATAATATGCAGTCAGCGCCACGCAATCAACAATCAAAATCAATTGCGCACGAAAGCGTTGATACTAATACTACA
Organism: Cecidostiba fungosa; assembly: GCA_900474305.1. NCBI lineage: Eukaryota > Metazoa > Arthropoda > Insecta > Hymenoptera > Pteromalidae > Cecidostiba > Cecidostiba fungosa. The sequence continues at coordinate 21,404 of UCOJ01000154.1, read as the reverse complement.
CTGTTATTAGCCTATCGGCGAAAACAGCGTCGATTTCGAGGCGAGCAGTGCGTTAGAGGACGTCGTTTGAAAAGAGCAGCCGGAAAATTCTCTCTCGCAAGCAGCATATTCACTTGACTTGGTCCCTTCTGATTATCATTAATTCTGCTCGATCGAGCAGACTTTAGAGGATGTTCAGTTTAACAAGGTACGAGATGCTGGATGAAAATTCATTGGTTTCATCGCTGTACTATAAATTAACAATTTTCCGTCGTCCGCGCCTGCAGCATATATACAGTATACAGACTGTACATTATCGGACATTCTGTTATATCGCGCGAAGGGAGCGCTGACACTTATTAGCTTCTTAAAAGTTATGGTTTATTTACTCGCATAACTTATGGGACAGTTATATAACCCTTAGCTGCTATTACGAATTCATCCATTAAAGGGCTTTGCGAGTAATCTTATTATATTAAATCGTGAAATAATAATCAACGAAAATTACAATAAAACTTAAACTTCCCCCTTGGCGGAAAGAATTTCACGAGCCGTGACAGCGCAATCTCGAAAGTTGGGATCGAATTAGCGGCGTTTATCGAATTAAAAGTCAATTTAAAATTCATAATCCGCAAAATTCGTCAAAGAAATCAAAACGGCTCCGCGCGATCACGGTCATTATAGCCATTAAAATATCAGTTTCTACAGAAGTGCGACGTTATCGAACGTCAGCCGGGTTAATTAGGAGTCTAATTAGGTAAAATATACGCAATTAGCATTCACTCGAGCTCTGCAGGTCAGTACGTGTCTCGGTCATTTCCAAGCTCGTGTTCTGATGTGCATACGTAGACTTAACGTGGCCTCGCACGTAGCAGCGTCTTTCCATTTAAGAGATGACACCGTCGTAGTCTTTTGCTGCTGTGTTGCGAGTCAAATTAGCCCGGGAACGTCGCGTGCTGCTGCTCCTTTTCTCGCATCGTTGCGTGTTTCGAGCTAACTTGATTAAAAGTTGCGAACCACAATGAGAGCAATTAGCGCTGTGGGAAGATAGTTTCGGCGAGCCCTTTTCTCCCGCTGCTTATATCGATTTTGCACTATACTCAGCTGTTAAGACTCGAAACTTTTGAATTTTACGAGCCCGTTTGGCGGATCGTTCTTGGAAAAAATGAAACTTGATGTAATAATTCTATACGAGTATATCTATCGTCTCTGTATTATACAAACATTATAACAAGTTATTGCGCGCTGAAAAGTTCCGCATTCGCGAAAAGTGCAGCGCGTGTACGATAAGAGACTTCCGTGTTTACGGGCGGTGTATACACATACACAGAGACGACTCTCTAAACCATATTCAATGTTTTCGTGACAAAGTGGATGAAAAGTCCTCGAAGAAAACTCGGGCTTATCTACAGCTGCACTACGTCGGTTGTGTATGTAGCTTCTGAGAATCTTCCAAATTTGAAGGAATACGAACGCGCTCTCGCGACTTATTTCACTTTTATATGCGTGCCGTGGATTTTCCCTCCGCGCGGCGCGTCTTGTCTTGTTTACTTTACCCCTTTTGCGCGCGAGATTCGTTTTCTCCTTGCACTACTACTTGTGTATATACTTTGTTGACTGTATTAATATTATGCGCCGAGTGTGTGTGTGTGTATATATACTACTGACATAACTTTATTTCACGCGTTTTCCTCGTGAATGGAGAGATTTATTTTTGTAAAATCGTTATATATCCCTATATATATAAGTAAAACTCTATATATTCGCACATTTCACTAGTACATACGTCGCGGTACAGAGAGATAGAGAGTAAGCTAGAGAGGCGTGCGCATGAAAATGCAAATTCCGGCGATTAATTTCATAGAGCGATCAGAGAAGGGGTTAGACGTTCAAGCAAAACCACACGGCGCAGTGTCTTTCCGTGCGGATTAGTTCTCCGAGAGAGTAGTAGAAGCGTCGCGCAAGAAACGTGCAGCAGCTACGTACACGATGCTTCTCGAGCACAAGACAGCCGGCACGGAAAATCCTGACATTCGAAGCTCTCGCGTGACGTCTACCCATGCACTGCAGCTACTAGACTCGATCCCGCGGAGGTATGTGTGCGTGTCACCGCGGTGAATCCGTGGAAGTTTATGAATTAATTGCGACTTGATAAATTACCCTCCCGAGTTTTCTTTTAATCCACAACGCGTATATACAGCTGTTTTGTCAATCATGTCGATCGTGAATAAAAAGCTCTCTGAATAATAAATCACTCGGGCACACTTTGTCGCAGTAATAACGCCATAAATATGTATACAACATATCTCGTTGGCCGCAGCGCAGGAAAAACCGCACGAGGAGGCAATAAAAAAAAGGAGAAAAGAAGCGAACAATAAAAACCTCCCGCACACACTAGGAGAGCGCAGTAGCAAAGATCGCAAGCGCATAAGAGAGACGAGGCTCGCCGGGTACACATGGGACCCGAGAGGAGAAAGATTGGAAATGTGATTTAGAAATACTCGAGCTTGCGAGATATAGTATAGGTATATATATACACAACGGGGGGATCATTGTCCGGCACATTAACCTTCCTCATTTTCCGCGCTCGCGCAGTAAATAAATAAACGGCGTTTTATTGCCGTCGGGGAAGAGGAGAGCCGAGGCAAAGTATATATAAGAAGAAGAAGAAGAAGTAGAAGAAGCCGCGGTAAGTCGAGGGAATCTCGCGCGGTCACACGAGGCAAGAAAATTGCAGGGCCGAACGCCGCTGGGAGTTATGAAGTTGTAAAAGCCCAGCCGGGAGACACATACATAGGAGAGAAGACATAGATATATAGATATAGAGAGAGAAGCGCAATCGTCAGGGGTGGTTCGTAGCAATCGAGGTTTTAGTACCGACTTCGTCCAGTAATAAAGATTGAAGGAGAGGGGGGCTGTCGTGCCAAGCCCAACTGTTTTTCGTTCGTGCCAGGCGCAGCTTCGTGTGTGTGTGTCATCGTCGTCCCTTTATAATGCACATCACCTTTGTTTCTCAACCGTCGAATTTACAGCCGAGCTTATCAATTTATTCTACGTAAAAATTGCGTCGATTTTCTACCGCCCCCGTTTTTTTTTCACGTCGAGGGGCAAACACGGAAGACACTGTGCCAGTCGCTGAGGCGCACGTGTATAGCCTCGATTTCGTTGTATAAGTTATCGCAGGAATTTTCGAGTGTATAGGAATGATGTTTAATTAGCTGCCGATATATACGTCGTTGGAGATAGTTGAAGATAAGTCGTGTGTATCGAGGCATTTGTTATTCTTTTTTATTGATTTTCATTCCTTTTCGGAGATTAAAAGTTCGTAAATATTTGAGCGTTGTTTGACGATCGCATTATGGGATTGAACGGCGTTTAGCGGGGGAAAGAGTAAATAGATTATGGCCAATTTGAATATATTATTCAAGCTCGGCTTAATGGCGAGTCGGGGGAAATGAGACTGTGCTGGTCATAAATAAGACGCGTCCAACGATTCGGCAATAAAATACCATCAGGCTCGGTATATTCAAAGATGCGCACTTTACTGTTCGATTAATTACGTGGTATAATTAACTTTAACGACACGCTGTAACGTTTTTGATGAGCTAACATGATTTTCTTTTTTCATTTAATGTACTAATATACCAGTTTGCAAGAGTGTTGTCCGAGTAAAGCTATTAGAGTTCGCAGCTCATTCAGAATATTCCAGAGTTAGGTTACAATATAAGTTTGCTTGTACCGCGAGAAGCCACAGTACAAGTACGACACAAAAGTAGGAGCGAATGTAAAATATTTGTTTGATATGCCGCAAATAAAAGAAAAAAATTCGAACGAACTATTGGATATCCTGTCTCTACGAAAAACTTTACGTTCAATTCAATCATTCCCTCATCGGGAATCTTTCAAAACTATCCTCGGTTCGAAAATTAAATGAAGAGATGAAAAACTTACATATACATAGCGGTACAAAAAATCCGGAAATTTATTTTTCAGTGTGCCAGCACGCCGTGGAAATTTTTTGGCAGCTCGAATCCTTATACTCGGAAAAATTCTCCCCTAATACATTAGAAAGCCAGAGAGAGAGAAAGCAGAACTCTTGAAGGAAACAAAGGTCATTTACATATTTCTTTTTCGCTCGGGCATTCATTAGGCTCGCTCACTTCCTCTCGGTTGGGCGGAAAAACGCTGTTCGTTAAGACGAGATTTTTTGAATCACCGCCGTGAATATGCTAACGAGCATAATTTTAAATTAGCCAGCGCTAATCTAACCGGCTGCGGAAGAAAATCCCGCTGAAACATTCTGAGATTGTGCGCCGGCTGAAAAAGCAGCTCCCGACAACAACTCGCCTATTCGACAACAATGGCGAGCGCGCACTTTTTCCTCGACGCGGCTTCTCCGGCCTTTTCCATTGAAGCTTATAGCGTGCGCTTCCTTCTTCATCTCCCTCTCTCTCTCTCTTAATTCTCTTTCTCTCTCTTCGTCCTCGAGCGCAGTTTCCTCCTGCAGCAGCTTTTTCCTCTCCTTCGCACAATGTGCTGTCGCTCGCTCACAGGTATACATATACTTAGCCGCTCGATCTTGCTTCCTCTCTTTCTTCGGCTATACATGTATATACGCATGCGCGCGCGCGCGGCCAAGGAGATTCATTTCGTATTTATTAAATTTCATAAAGCATCCCCGGCAGACAACGGCTGTATTTTCCATTTTCTCGTCAGGAGAGAGAGGGGGATGGGGAGAGGGGAGTCTGAACGAGGGAACGACGAGGGGTATAAGTGTCGTGGGAAATGGAGAACGTGGATAACGAGTATGGAGCTCTAGAGATGCGAGCGCGCAAGTTCGCTCGGCTTTCTCTCGCAGCTTTCACGCGCGCGCGTCTGGGAAGAAGAAGTAGCGAGGAATTCCATCACGGGCGCGAGTTAGGTGTCACCGCCCGTCGGCCTGTTTCACATTTAAAGGCCATTACGAGAGAGAGAGAGAGAGGTTCGTCGTTCCACCGACGGAGAGCATCTGCAATTGGACGTGGAATCGAGTGGAAAAGTTCGTCGGTGAGCTTTGCCGGATGGGGAATGTAATTTAAAGCTCGTCCCCGTCGACCCTCAGCTATAGCTGAAAGCGCTGACTCGCAAGCTCTCGTCCGGTGAAGCTTGCTGCTGTGTTCTACTCTGCTCTGCTGATGTTGTCTCGTCGCCGTTGTCGCGCTCTTCTCTTCTTGGCTTCTCCTTCATTTTTCGTCTCTCGCGCGCGCGCGCGGCGGCGCAATAATAGCTGGAAAAGGACCGCTTTGGGATCTATTTTCCAAGGACAACAGTATTCCGCGCTTGACGGGGAAAATTGTTGAAAACTCGCTTCAGCTAATTAATTCTTATGTACTGAAAAATTGAATTAAAAACGTTGGAATTCCATCAAGTCATACAACTGTCTTCAGATATTCGCGTAATAAATATGAGAAGTTTCAATTTTTTATCTTTCGTACACCTATCAGTGTCTTCGGTTGAACGTATTTCACTTGTTCAAATTCGTCATATCTCATTCGATTATATCATTCGCAGGAAACGGCGAAACTCTTGAATTATTCTTGGATTCGCGTTAAAAATATTTGATTGACGTTTTTGCATGCAGTCTACAAAATTGAATCGAGTATATTATTCTGAGTCTCCTGCGTCTCTCCCTTGACATAATATTTTACGTTCATAACAATGAAACTTTCATACAACCGCGGGCCGATGTCGAACAAGAGCTGTACAAGAGTTAGCAAAGCCACACACACACACATACACCCACGCGAGAATAGCAGTGGTCCATAGGTACACATAGAGTACAGGTATATAGTATCACGCAAAAGACTATTACCACTACGCGCGCGCAAAGTTTTCGCGGCCTAAAACTCACGCGAGCAACTCCATTCGTCGTATATAGCCGCGAACCCTTTCTCCGCTCTCGACGCGCGCACTTTCTGCGCGTTCAGCACATCGCTCTCGAGAGCTGCTGCTGCTGCTGCTGCAGAGAAAGCGAGGATTTGTACGCTTTTAGAGGTAATCCCCGTCGCCTCTAACCCTGGCAATCCCGAATCACACTGCTCGCGAGCTTGCGCGAAGCCGGTAGGGAAGAGCTTCTCGCAAAAAGAGACAGAGAGAGAGAGAGGCCTCGAACTTGCGGATTAGCAAAACCCAGAATTAAATTTTAATTAAATTTCCCTCCTGTAGCTGTGGTGCTTGGCTCTGATGCAGCGACGAGCATTTGTTTCACTCTCGTGACTCGTGACTTCTATCCTCCATCTCGATTTTTTCCGTCTCTTTTTCCCGCTCGCAAGCTCTTTGTGCGTCGCGGCGCATTCAATGTCAACTTTTTGCGCTACACGCGAGAGACAGAGAGAGAGAGAAAGCTGATGATGGCTACTCCTATATATAACCTGTGGAATGAACTTCTCCTCGGATTAATTCGGTATAAGCTGAGTAGCTAGTCCGGTGACGGCAACTTTGCCGCAGGCCGCGTCTGCAGTCGACGCATGCGTGTCACTCATCTCTTTTTCGCAAGCTCGTAATTGGAAATTCGAAAGAAAAGAGGCCGTATACATTGCTATTGACGTGTTCACCGATGGCTTTGTATATAGTGGAAGAAAAAAAGTTACATTATAGTTATTGCAGACACGTCTTTGACGAGTTTTGAATATACAGTCGAGAAACGCGACAATAAACGCCGCAATCACGTAGTCCTTAATTGCTCCAAGCTCGACGCAAAAAAAGGCTATGTCTCTGCACACGACGCGCCTGTTGTATAAGTATAGGTATAGTTGGAAATGGACTGGAAATAGCGAGCGATTTCAACTTCGACGCAAGTCGGGTCATTAATTGTCGGCAGTATAGCAGCAGCGTATGTCTCTCGACACAGAGAGGGCGACAGGAACAAATTCTCAGAGTCGGAAGGAGCTGCGCGCGCGCGCGCGACTCTTTCTGTCATTGTGAGAGGCTGCAGTGTCGCGGCCGTCGCGCGACTGATGGCCCTTGATGAGCGGTATCCGCTTCCGCGACGAACAAAGCCCTCTCGTCCTGCCTGGAAACGGCGCAACATCGTTATCCCGACTCGAGGTGTAGCTCTATCTCTTACTGCAGGTGCAGGAGAAAACGAGGGAGAGGGCCAAAGTGGAGCAATTTTTAGAGCGTCACGATACGTCGCGTCGAGAGGGGAGCGCGCTGGGAACAACGGGAGTTTGAATTGTTTTTTAGGGATTTTTTTTCTTTCGTGGATCGTATAGGCGAGGAGAAATAAAAACGTTGGAAACCATGGATAAATTTCAACGGAAAGATGTGTAACTCTGATGGTTACACGATCAAATAAGAGACGAGGACGCAATTAACACCACTATTTATACAAGCGAGTTCGAGCAAAAGTTGAATAATCCATCACCGCCTTTTACGTTCAATTATACTCAGTCATTATCCGCGCATCGATCGACGCTATATTCAGTCCCGAGTTATACGATATCGCCGCGGCAATATTCAACGTGTATATCCACGATATAATACGTCTACAGCAAAATTCACTTCTCGGCTCTCCAGCGCGGCCACTTGCCCGGCGCGCTCACGGCTTCATGCATACATGAAAAGCCATCGGCTTGTGTCATCGTGAAAAACAAGAACTATCAATTTTCACGTTCAATCGAGTCAAACGAGCAAAAGTGCAGGACTGCATAATCGTCAGCGGGCTGCACTATTCCCTGCATATAGCTGAGCATCGAGAGTATCCCGAGGTAAATTGAATCGCGAGAAGGCAAAGGATAAGCGCACGCGCTTTACATGCGCGATTTATGTAGCGTAAGTAACTTCCGTCGGGCCAATGACGTTCCGATATTCCGGCGAGACAACGCCCGCTCATCCCCTCGCAAAAATATACTATAGTACACGTTCTTGTGTGTACGTCTGTGTGCATGTGCGAGTATCCGTCGATCTGTCTATCCGCGCGTCTATCTATCGCTCGTTCGGCGCCAGAAGCCCTTTCGGGAATTTCGAAGCCGGCAAGATATCCGCCGCGCGGAAATTGAATGGTTTAAGACGACAGGTGGTCATTCGCCTCTTCTCCCTCTCCGATCTTTTCCAGATAAATCTACGACTCGCCCTCCCACGCTCAGGATATATAGAGCTGGATACATCGTTCCACCTTTCTCTCTCTCTCTCTCTTGCTTTCTCTTCTGCTGGCCTCTGGCGGATTTTCTCGGGACGAAAACACTTGCCGGGGATTCACCACTTTTTTTACGGGCGCATCCGAAATGAGGAGGATTCCGCTGCTGCTGATGGGATGCTGCGAGTAAATAAAGATCAATCGTTGCTTGCGTATTCTGCTTGCTCTTTTATACGCGGGAATGGAAAGCTGATTTTTTCGAATTTCTATACACGCGGTACAGTAAGAATAATCGAGGAATTGTCTAATATAAGCTATATAAAAAATTCACCGCAAAATATGTATCGCGTAATCTCAAGCTCGTGTCTGAAATTGGTCGGAGAGTCTCGAGACATGAGAAGTTGAGAACCCTGATGCAGTCAAAGTGGCGCAATCAGGAAGCGATTATCTCGAGGTAAAGGCGGATCGCGCGCGAGTGGCGGAACAGTGATTACGACAGCTTTACGCGTGCAGGATGAGAGACAGTGAGGACAAGAGCTGAGGAAAAGAAGAGAGAGAAAGAGGCGTCGTCGTCGCGAGAGTTGAAACGAGGCCGTTCCGATACTCCGAGACGCCTGATGTTTTCCTCCGTATAACTCTCGTAACTCTCTCCTCTTTTGTTACTCGACGCTTCGCTCCTTTTATCCCGCTCTGTTTTCGCTGCTCTTCATTAAGTCGCACTTGTTTCACGCAGATAGTGCTCGTCAGCTTATTTTATTTCTTTTATTTTTTTTTAATTTACTTAATCGACGAAATGATGAAAGTGCGAATGGAATAATGCTCCTCGTGAAAGTATATCCTCATACCGGTAAACTTGAGCGCCATTCATTTGGCGCATTCCCCTCTGAATACCAGAGCACAATACTTCAATTAAGCATCTCGAGGACGCGACGATCTCGATCTGGCTCAGCAGCTCCGGGTAACATCGCACGACGGTATAAATATAGTCTACTGGAATCACTTATATACCACGCGCTCGCGCCTACGGGGTAGGAAACCTGCAGCAGCAGCGAGAGAGAGCGGAAGAAGATAAACGGGCTGGGGCGACGGAAAAGTGGAACGAGCTCCCTCTCTCTCTCTCTCTCGAAATTGATTTAAAACTTTAAACTTGTCGCGCCGGCTCCTTGATTCGCTTATGAGATCGTTTATGAGGAATATAGAGGAAAGGGAGGGACTGCTAATCGCGGCCCAAATAGCCGGTTGTGCCAAGTTTCGAGTTTAATCTTTTCGCCGGGGGGAAAGAGAGACGTGCGGTCGTGGCGAGAGTGAGAGCAAATTGAAATTAGTTGAGGGAAGGGACGGAAGCGCAGCAGAGAGAGATCAAAGTGGATTGGACGCGAATTAACGCGAAGTAAGATAAAGGCGAGGAATTCGCGCACGGCCGCGAATAAGCCGCCGCCGGGACCTACTTTGCCGTAATAATGGCGGAAGTGAGAGCGAGAGAGAAAATTAACGCGTGATACGCGCGACGCCCATGGGATTATTCAAATTTTCCGCGCCGGCGTTAATGCGCGAGCTTTCTATTTATTTAGCTTCGAGCGAGCCTCGAGGATGTATATTTTTAACGAGGGATATGACGCGTGCGCGGCTTCGACGATCGAGTTTATTCATTTCGATATATGTGTGTTCGAAAGAGGAGAGAAAATGCGCTAAAAATTTATCTTGCTGCGCAGCTAATAATAACGAGTGGAAATGACGCGATGAATAAGTGATATATATATCCAGTGCATTGTCGTGTTCCACAGGTATTATATATATTTGAAACGCAAAGATCGTTTTGGGCTTCTGCTTCTTCTCGGATAATCAATACTCGTCTCGTTCGATTGGCGATTGAACGGAATAAAAAGTATTAGAGGTGATGGAAAAGCGCAATTGATCTGCAGAGCGAAAAAGAAACTGCAAACTCGAAAGCGTGCGTCAGTATAGCAATCGAGAGCCAAAAGAGAAGAAGAAGAAGAATCGCTCACGCCCCGAGAGTGACAAAACAGTGCGCGATCCCGTAAGTAAGCGCCTTATAATAAGCGTTAATTCTCTCCTTCGTGCCAGATAAGCCAGGCTGAGCGAGAGAGAGAGAATTAAGGATCCGACGAAGAGATCGAGAGACTACTGCAGGCTATATCCCTCTCGAATCTCTTCTCGATATAGTATAGCTGCAAGAGAGAGAGAGTCCAGTTTCGCGCGGACGATCTAGCTACTCGAAAGATATAGACGGCAGCTGGATAGATAGAGACAGGCTGAGAAAGTTGGCTCGCTCGGCTCTGACTGACTGGTCGCGCACCCTGCCGCGGCTAAATTGAAAGTATAAATTACAGATAAGGACCGCCGGCAGCCGAGAGAGAGAGAGAGAGGGAGCACAAAAATCGAGGAAAAGAGAGAGAGCAGGCAGTTGGTAGAAGTCGATCGGTTATGCCTCGCGCGTGATACTCCTTCCGATCAGCTATACTCTTTCTCCCTCTCAGTTTTTAGCAGCCAAAGAAGATGCTCGTACATCCCGGAAAGAGATGCTTCGGCTGGAATCATCCGCTATCTATTCGGGACACGAGGCGGGCGAAATATTTCTGCCGACAGTAAAGCGTATAATATATTATATAGTGCAGGAAAAACAGGTAAAATGCGCAAGCTATATATATGTACAGTATCCCCTAAACTTCCCTATATACTCGTGGATCTTAATAACGTCATAATTTATGTTAGCCAATAAAATTATATGTTAGGGATTCGCGCTGGATTATTAATTTGTAACGCGCGGCGGAATCATGGCCGCGTAGATTGTTTCGAATGGAGCTGAGGGTCGCTCTACTGGTTGTTGCATTAATTATCAAGAGAAGAAGAACAACCTCCGTAGCAGCAGTATATATAGATCGATAACAATATTGCCTTGAATGATTCAGGTCGCACTTATCGTTAGTCCGTATAATAACTTTTCTCGATATATATATATACACTATACTTGTTAGCAGTGTAACTACTGTGAACAACAACAAACGCAAAGAGTTAGCTTCAAAGACTGCTCCCGCAGGTAACCGATACAAGCAAACCGTCTGTATAAATTCCGGGTAAACTCAGCTAAGTTTCTTTTAACCGCGGGTAGGTATTTACAAGCGCTGCGCTCTATATATAGAGCTGCAGCTCGAGTTAAGAGTCGCGTCCCGGGGCGCCGCTAAACTTTTCGCACGTGCGTGGATTTCGGATGCGGCCGCCTTAAACAGCTTGCTGCAGCGACTAGAGAGAGAAAGAGCAGACCAAGAAGGGAGCGAAAGAGGCAAATAAAACAGAATAAATCAATTAGAGCTAATCTCGGCGTCCGGTGGAAGAAGCGGAGAATTGAGATTTAGCGGGGCCGCCTCGAAGCAATCCGAGGATCCTCCCGTGCCGATTGCAAATCCAAATTAAGCCGAACGAACTTTTGGCGCGGTGGTATACATATATGGCTCTGTGGGTATAATTGCGAGGAGCCATTATTGTCTAATACCTCCGTATCCCTATTATTTCTCAGATGTTTTTGAATCTGTCGTTTGACTTATCATATATTTTTTTTAACGAATGAATACGTTACTTACCTTTACATAACTGTCTAATAAAAGTGCCTTATATAATATTGAAGGGATAGCTTTATTATTGAATTCGTGTCACAGCGTCTAATTTTATAAAGTCCCGGTTATTCCACGAAAGCCAGGGCCGGTAAATTTCAAATTTTCTCCGCGACATCGAAATCAATACGCGTTCAATTATCAACAGAAAGACATATAATTAGCCATTTATATAACTCGTTCGAACGCCGATGTCTCTCCAAGTCTGAAGGAAGAATAAGAAGGAAGAGTAGAGGAGAGACTCGTCGCAGCTAGGGCCGTTAACCCCTTTTTAGGATGCAGAAGACCAGCGACAAAGGCACCCTGGAGGAACCCAGAGGTAGAGCGGCACGCGCTCTCTCGCGCGCGCGTCCCAAGAATATTAAATTCTCGCTCGTCGCATAAATTAAAAGATAGCGGTTTCTACTCCAGCTGCGTATAAATTTCGCGAAAAGCACAGAGAGAGAGAGAGAGAGAGAACGAGAAGGAAAGAGAGATGGGCCGAGTGAGTGGGAGGTCAAAAGAGTTTCTTTCTCCTGCGGTCCTAGCCTCCCGGGATCCATCCATTCTCGTGCGTGGAACACCGCTGTTATAGTATATAGTGTGCATGTGCGCAGTTTGCTGTACTCTCGTCTCGGAAAGAGAGTATCTGCAAGCTGTAATTGCTGCGAGCGCAGGTGGGCTCTTGCTGCGAATCTGGTATCTTATAGAGTTTGCTAAAAGGAAAAAAAATGTCTATTCTATACACCCGCATGTATTGTTATATTTCATATTATATTCTTGACATGATAATAGAAGTTCAGCAGCTCATCATCGCAGTTCTACTCGAGAAGATATAAAGTGGCCTGCTCTCTCTCTCTCGGCATCAGCTTAATCCATTTTATTAGCGTTCGCAAAAAGTTTGGCATCGGCGCGAGCTAATTAACCTCAGGAAATCTTCTTTTAAAATTGTACCCGGGGAATTAAAGCGCTCTCGGCTACCATCCCGCGGCATTATACCAAGCTACATCAGCGGCAGCGGCGGCGGCGTTAGTCCGAAGGATTAAAACGCACTTAAAATTCAAAAGCTCGCGCCGCGCCTCATTGCAAGCTCGTGAGATATACGACTACTGGCCGGAAGCTCATTGTCCCCGCCGCCTGCGCGGAGGAAAGAGCGAGTTATCATTGATTCATGAGGCTACTTCCAGTCCTAAATTTTCTTCGCCGGACAACTCTCGCTGTTTTTTTTTTCTTTTGCCACCGTCCAACCGCCGGACATAATATGCCTGCACATTTAATGCCTGTAGACGAGCTGCTCGACTGAGGGGGAATGACTCATTTCGCGCTCGGTTTCACTCCCGGCCCTTTTTTAATCACGGAATATAACGAAGAGGCTACCTCAGGAGAGAAGGAACGACTTTGCGCTCGGCCGAGTCCTTATTATTTATTTCAACGTTCTCCTCCGTCGTGAGCAGCGATTTTTCATATAACACCTGGTTAATTCGCGCATTGTTACAATTTTTCATTAGAAGCTTCCTATATATACAGAAGGGCAAAGTGTAATAAAAATGGAGTAAGAGGGAGAGAGCGTCACCTTTATATAACCTCGACTGGGATGATGTTTGAACGCATTTGAATATCAGGAAATGAAGCCTCCTGTCCCAGGGGTTGGCTTCTCTCTCTCTCTCTCTCTCTCTCTCCTTTTTCGCCGACTCCGCGCGTCGCATCTCACTCACAGTATATACATATAGGTATATATATATATATATAACGCAGAGAGCGAGAGCGAGGCGCCCGCTGCCATTTGAATAATACTTTGCATTTAAATGCTCGGCCCGATAAAAGAAAGCATCACGCCACTTGAAATATCCTATTACGCGCCATTATCTTACGCTAGTCGAGCGGCGAATTTCTCTCGCGCTCTTTTCTCTTATTCTCTCGACACTTATCCCCTACCGCCACCGCTCGCGCCGATAATAATAAGGTTGCTTACCTCGAGAGCCGGAGCTACTCGTATAGGTGTATATATATGTATGTATACAGCCAGCGAAGGAATAGGGATAAGCCCGAGATAGAGACGGAGAGATAGCTGCGCGCTACTGCTGAAAGTTTTATAAGGCATGCGAGAGTCGTGAGAGAGAGAGAGGGCGCACGCTGCAGAATGCGCTGCCAGCAGCGAGATTGAATTGCGGCCTCCTCTGCAGCGGGACGCGCTCGCGTTAAAATAGTCGCGCGCGCGCGAAAGGGAGGACTTGTCGATCTCGTCTCCTCCGTGTATAGGTATGGCTGACGCAGACGACGTGACGCTGCTTTCAATGCGCCGCAGGCGCGCGACTGTTTCTATTTATTTCCAGGCTTCTAGGTGCTAATTTTCTTTCTTATATTTATTCGGATTCGCTATTGAGATTCGAGACTCGCGCCGACTTGTTTGCTGCGCAATGTCTATACAATGTAAGAAAAGAAAAAATATTTTATATATATATATAGGTACAAGCCGATAAAAGTCGTTGCTTTGATTCGCAAAGACTGCAAATTTCGAAAACTTGAGTAAATTTGAATAACCGCAAGCCGCAAGAGGAATTTCACGAGCTTTAGTTTACTTCGTCAAAGTCGCGCTCTGTAACAAGATCTTCAATTACTTCATCAAAGAGAGAGAGAGAGAGAGGGACGAACTCGAAATCAGGCTCTCGAATCGATAGGACGAAGAAGCAAAATGGTTGCTCCCTTATATAATGTAAAAATAATCGCGGCAAACATTTACTCGGGGGGCCATGAATACGTCAGAAGAACGCGATTAGCGCACGTGCTGTGCCGGCTGCACGCGTCGCCGAAGAAAAAAGCCATATCCGCCGGGAGAAAAAAAAGGACGACGCTCGTTTTCTCTCCCCCATCTCGAAGACAGGGATGGCCGGTTAAAGTGCGCGCTCACCAGCCCGGCGGCTGTCGGAAGAGACTGCAGACGCCGCTGGAAAGAATGAACTGGCGCAGAGAAAGAGAGAAGAGCGACTTATATGCCATTCAATAGACACACTGCGCGACACCTTCTATCAGTAGCAGGTGGTTCGCTGCTGCTATTGACGCGCGCTCGATGATTTTCCTCTGCTGCTACTGTTTCGTTGCTGGACTTTGGCTTTGATGAGAGTTCTCGAGAGGAAAAACGAGACGACAATTACTCGCGGCGAGAGAGAAGTGGAGATTGTCAATTATTGCCTATCGTAAGTGTGATTTGGGAAAATACCCAGTGTATACCTATACTTTGAAGGTAAATATTATGTACACCGAGTAAATTAAAAGTTCGTTTTCACAGAGGTAAACAAACGGTCCAATCAATCTGTCGCAGAGAGAGAGAGAGAGAGAGAGAGAGCTTTGATTTGAAGGCAAGTCGCCTCTTGTATACTCTCTCTATACAACATAGATATATACGCAATTTGGACGCTGGCGAAGGAATATACGAAGGAGTAGAGCTAAAGCTTTGAGTTTCCGTTTACGAAGTATATAATACACACACAGATGAGGGATGGAGAGAGGATAGCAGTAGTCCGATCGAGTAAATCTTATTTTACAAAACCCTAATAGCGGCGTTTCTGTTTTACTGAAAGGAGATGAGAGAGAGAGAGAGCGAGAGAGTTCGACTGGCAGAGCTTTTTTTTCATTGAATCCTTAGTTTACGAAAGTGCTCTATACTTGCGTCATTCTCACGAAGGCAATCAACTGGTGAGACACGTTGTGTACAAAGTATACTCATTACAAGGATCTGAAAATCATCGATCGAGCCCGGAACAACGAAAAGTAAATAAATGCAAAGTACCCGGGCAAAGAGCGCCGGGGGGATGACCCAGTTGAAGAGCGCAAAATGCGAAAAAAGAGGGCACTTTATATAAAGAGAGCGCCGCGGCGCGCGCGCGCTCCGGCTCCTTCGTCATAAATATTTATGCGCGAGGAAACGACAAGAGATGACTTTTCTCTCGCTCCTCTCCTTCGTGACGCAAAGGTTTTGCTCAACGCTATGTATATGTATATATAGTAGCGGGACGAAAATTCCCGACGGTTCCCATTCTCATTAATCTACGTTATGTCGCGCGCCCGAGCGCTTTAACGAATATGTCTCCGAAGCACGCGCGCTCTTTCTCCGGCGGCGGACGACTGAATTCTCGTTAAGTTTTCGTGTTCGTCTTGGCGCGCGCTATTTCTCTCGTTCTCCAGTAGTTAATACTTGTGTGTGTGTGAGCGTGTGTAATTAAGGCGAAATCACATTTTAGGAGCTGTTCTCCACTCGATGTGTGCTGCTGCAGCTCTCTCTTATACACCCTTTATATCTTTTAACGAAGAGAATCATTACTTCAACTTGGGTGCATTAAGGTCGATCGCGCGTTATTTGCTCGATTCGATATAAGAATAATAATAATAATAATCGAGAGAGAGAGAGAAGCGCAATATAAGAACATCGGCCGCCTCGTGTCGAAAAGGCAATATCTTCATGCAAATTTCGAATGGCGCACTTAAATTTTAATTAAGTTCCGTCGCCGTCAGAAGCGATTCCAGCAGCCCATAGCTCTAGACTGCATTTATCAGGAGCGCACTCGGTGCATTCATCAATCTTCGGATAGATTACCCTCCGGATCAGCCGGTCTTCGGGCGTCAGGACTGATGCAGGCTGTGTGAATATTCTTGCGCGCGACAATCTCGATTGCGATGGATGCGCTAATACTGAAAAAGTCAATGTTCTGAGACTATATTGCACACCATGTGTATACTGTATTCTATATTTGCATACACGAAACAAGTAATTACCGCGCGAGAGAGAGAAAAAAGGCAGACAACGAATAAACTCATTATGACCAGCAGAGTAACTACGAATTAAAAACGGGTGACACGCCGGTCGCCGGAGGCCCGCAAAAAGCTCGCGCGCGCGCAGTAGCTTTATCTTCCGCAACTTATTAACCCGACTCGCGCACTGAAAAACGCAGCGTAGCATTTCTCTCGCGTCACTTGTATTTAAAACCCCTGAAATATTAAAACCTGACTCACCCCGCGCCAACTATGATGCGTTATGTACATCAGGGACACATATATACTATATACAAAGCGAGTATGTACCATCAGACAGACAGACAGACGGCACAACTATAAAGCGGCGGGGGGGCTATACGAGCTCTCCGAAGTAGTTGCAATTTATATATATATGGCCGTACTGCGTGTATACTGTGCGTTCGGATAATGATGAACTGTCAGGGTCGCAGTGAGCGATAGACACGCCGAATTCGCCGGAGCGCTGCAACGTTACGCGCAGCAAACGACCGGCAATCGGATTCGAATGGCAAGGGAGGGAAATACTGAAAGAGCAAAAGACGAGGAATGATTAGAGAAAAGTCTGATGCCGAGAGAGAGAGAGAGATGCAAAGGCCGTGCAATACGTATGTATATATAGGCGCTTCGTGTCGACGGGGGTGTGAGAGGAATGTTTCAGAGTCCATTACTCGAATTGAAGTGGGAATACCGGGCGGTCCCTAAACACCCCCTCATATTTCGGACAAACACGTACACGTTTGTACGTATATATAGTAGATCTTTGTGGTGGAATAACGTCGCTGCCTCTCTCTGGCCCTTTTTTTCCTCTCGTCGTGTGTGTGTGTGTGTGTCTTTACGAGTCATGATGGGCTGTTTGAGAAAATTGGAACTCCGAGGCCGGTGAGTGGATGTTCACGCACAAGACACATGCTAATCGCATCTCGGGACGCGCTTGACGTCCGACACGTTCCTTTATTTCAGAGAGAAAGAGAAGTCGTTCGACACGACTACTTTTGGAAATTGAAATTCGCCGTTGCGAGGAAAACGACTGCAGACACGGAGAGAGAGAACGTGTGGACCCCGCCGTTATAGTACGGTGGTCGAATAATAGCTTAGCGAGAGGCGTATTATTGGCGTTTCGAGAGCTGTCTGCAGAAGAGCAGGGGAGCCGTGTATACTGTTGCAATTTGTATGCTTCTGTGGGATATTTGGCGCTAGAAGGGAAATTTAACTATATTACATGGGCGTGTGTTGACGTTGTAAAACTCTCAGAATTACAGATGTCACGTCATTTATAATAAACAAAGTCGGTGTTGCGCAACCGAAATTCGCTAGATTATTGCTCAACGTAATTTCAAAGTATATATTTCATCCCGCGTGACTTTTATGTAATTATATATATAGTATAGTAAGGAACAACGACTCCCTATTCTCGAGAAAAATATTTCCTTTATACACTCTAAAAGGAAGAAGAGCATTCTTCTTCCCTTCTCGCCGCCAGAATTTTTCCAAAGAAGATTCTTCGACAAAAGCAGAGGCGGCGCCGGCGATATCGAAAGGAACGCGCATGACATTCTTCAATAATGCAAAAGCCGACGTCTCTCTCTCTCTCTCTCTCTCTCCGCAGTGTAACTCGATCGTCCCTGTACGTTTCGAGGAAAAAAAAAGGATCTACTCTCGAGTCAAGTCGAAGTAGCTGGTTCTTCTCGGCTCTTTTTTTTCTCTTTCTCTCTCGCAGTTCGCGACGTCTCGCCCTCCGAGCTAGAGCTGTAATCGCGAGAGTTGCTTTTAATGCCCTATAAATCCCGTGGTGTGCTGCGGAAGAGAGAAAGAGAGAGTGTTGAATCAGCTGCAGTAGCGAGACTTTATTTCTCTCCTCTTCATGCGCGCGCGCCGAGACTTAATCTCTCGGCGGTGGTTGCGTCTGCAGCGCTGACTTGAATTTTATGGTGGCTTGACTTTTTTCTCTCACAAATATTACGTCAACGCGTTAGAGTAGAAAATCAGAAACAGATCAATCTCTTATACACGTGTATCAGCTTGCGCTAGAAACCGCATTCCTTCTCGTGTATATATATACGTGATGTGGCACGTGCTACTGCAACGAGTCGCTTCTAGGTGTATAGGTGGACTCGCACGTGCGGCCGGCCACTTGCCGGCTCGCAATTAATCTTGGCTGCAAGCGCGCGAGTCTGTATACGGACGTGTCCCGGACTAATTACGCTATCGCGCCGGCCTTATATGCCCGGCGCAACGCGACTTTTCGCGCTCGCAAGCTTCGTTATTTCGCTGCGCGCACCGAGATAAGCTTGTTAGGCAGAGCAGATTTTCGGCTCGTTTAGTATCGCTCGGTGGAATAATTATGTTGATTAATTTTCTTAAAGTCGAATTAAAAAATTCCTCGGAGAAAAGTGAAAAGAGAAGAGGTGTAATATAGGTACACACACACCCACAATGCGCAAGCAAGCGACACCCATATATCAGCGATTTCGTACTTTCGACACAACACAATACCCCCGGCGATAGCTTCCAACAGCCGGTCTCTGTAAGTCCGCTCGCTCGCGCGTACACAGTAGTGTATAGGATAATACCCGAGCCGGCTCGATGAAGGCTGCGCTCATAGTATATATATCCCAGAGGGCCACTGTTTTCATCTCTCGGTCGCGATCCACTTGCATAATGCGGCGGCAAACACACACGAGGCTGCCCAGCAAATAATACAGGATGCAGTACGTAATATATACGAACTACGTACGCGGAAAATATATATACATTTGTAAAAGCGGCGGAGCTTAAATCGGTACATAGCTTATATAATATGCTCTGCATGGCTGTATACACATGAGCGACAGTAGGGTAGCCTGGAGATAAGGAAGAGAAAGAGCTCTCGCGCGACTTTGAGCTCCACTGACCCATGTAACGGCCCGGACAGTCTTTTCTATCTGCCGGTACTTTACAATCGAGGGTTTTATTGAAATCTCCTCTGGCCGTCTCTTTCGCTCCTATATAAACTCTAAGAGACATTTTTATCTGTCGGATAAATTTCCCCGAATCGGCTTCTATCTCTCTCCCACCCTCTGGATGCCGCCGCCGTTCGACTTAGCCAGGGGTACATCTATCTGTTCGCCAGACTCTCTTTCTCTCTTCGGTCCCTGCACTTTCTCAAACTGTGCAGTCTGGCAGAGGCAAACGGTAAAGAATCCCACCGAGAGAGAGAGAGAGAGAGGGAGTTGGCCCTCTCTCTCTCTCTCTGCTAGCACTCTCGGGTAGAAATTATTGGCGAGATATGAAAGAGCCCGAGTTATTGCTGATAAACCTCTTCGAATAGCGGGCTCCGCACCTTTTCCCACTCGTTCCTTCCTATTTTCCTCTGCTACCTATTCTCTCATTCCGTACGCTCTTGTTCGCCTTTTTTTCACCCCTCTTTTCTTATATTGGAGGCGAAATTCTGCGCGTTCCTCGTCGCGAGCGAGCTCTATATCTGGTCTCCCTTTTCTTTCTTGCGGCGCGGCGGCAGGGGGATGAATAAATTAAGCGCTGGGATTTGCTGATTGTCGGGATCTGTCGTCTTGCGTGCGATTGTGCTGCCGAGGATGAGACGTGTTGCGACAGCTTGAAAACTTCGATATTCGGAATCGCGAGAGACTCGATTATGCGCTTCGTTATTGATGCCATGAAATATTCAAATCGAAATGAGTATAATTTTATTAATAACCTCGATTTCATTTCACTCCGTCAGATTTTTGCTAGAGAAATTGTAACGTAGAAAAATCCGAACAATCTCAGCTGCAGTACACGCGCATGCATTCACTATAAATATACACGCGCGCAGAGTAAGTGCGGCTCATAGGTGGGTCCATCCTCTCTCTCTCTCGACTATACCGCTCCCCCGTCACTCTTTTCATTTTCTTTTTCCTCTCAATTTCCCTTTTCTCTCCTCTCCATTTCCCTCGTCGCTTTCCGCCCAATCTTTTTCTTTCTTCTCGGCGCGGCGCAGCTTCGGCCCCTTTCTTCCTCCACCCCCGCGAATGTAACTCTCTTCCGAGAGAGGCAGTTGTCCCACTCGAGGATGGCCGTATAACTCGAGTCATGCGCTGGAGAATCGTCGCGTGTGCAGAGAGAGAGAAAGAGAGAATAAGAGTAGTATATATAGCTGCTGTATACGGGCCGCGATATACGATCGGTCGTTCGACGCAACGTTTACGAGCTGCGGCCACGAGGAGAAAGGACGAGCGAGCCTGTGATCCTTCTTTTAACGCGCGACGACCGATGTGTGCTTTCGCCGCGATCGCCAGCAGCACTGCTGGATTTCGCGAAATTTCGGATATTTTTATAACGCCTATTATGGACGCTTTTATACGGCGCCGTTGCTACCGTTGGTCAAGTGTGTCGGAGGATTTTTTTCCTTATTTTTTTTTTTTTACTAGTAAGTACCGAGCGTAATGGCGCGATTAATTCGAGCCGAGTCTCGCGTATCTCATTATATACTGTGCGAGTATACATCTGTGACAGACTGTTCGTATATAGGTAGTATATAGAGGAGAGGAGAATCGTCCTCGTAAAAAGTTGGTTATCGACGCGACGACTGCGCGCGTAAAATCGGAGATCGGGTGATTTATATTTCGTTTGCTTTTATTTCCGTTTGAGTGCCCGCCGCTGAAAGACGCGCGGTTATTCTCCGCCAGTAGCGGAGTCGATAAAAATAATAAGTCTATGTAAATTTGGCGACGCCGCGCGTAAAAAATATATATTTTGTTTTTATTCGCGGCAGCTGCTGATTTCGAAATTACATTGCACCTTATAAAGAAAAGAAGTATTTACAAAACAAAAATAAGTTAGTAATTAGTTATATAAAATATAAGGTAATTAAAATGTTAAGGAGGTTCTATCGGTACTGCACGGGTCAAAATGTGTGCCCTTTTTATTTATGGTTT